>ML099755.1:1502-59990 GCA_003697995.1 Taxidea taxus jeffersonii
ATGGTGCTTACCTGTGCTGTTCCTCCTGGGAAGGGTTTCTCCAGGCTTTTGCCTTTTGCTGGACTCATCCCAGGAAAGCAGTGGCACAACAAATTTGCGGTTTGCAGTTTAAGGCAACAGAGAGCAGAAAGCTAGCACTTAGACTCAATATCCTCAGCTGGCTTCCATGCTTCTATGCCTGGGAACAGTGCTTCACTAAGGTGTTACCCATTCTTTTTTTTTTTTTTTTGGTGTTACCCATTCTTCTTGAAACCAGGGGATCCCTCAGACAATACTGTCACACCCGGGATTCTGCCCCACTTCACCATCTGAGCACCTTTAGGTCAGGCACATCCCCTACTGTAGCAGACTTCTAAAAGTTTGGATTCTGTGCTTTGCTACTTATTGTACTTATTGTTACTTATTATAATACTTTGTGGTACCCTGCTTCAACAGCCTCCCCCACCGCCCTTAGCCTCATCTATATCACACCTGACTCAAGTCTCCACACCTCCTACTTTCCAAAAGGCAGTGGTTTTTCTCCTTGTAGACTTGCAGTATTTGTTTTCTCAGGTTGCTAATTGATTCCTCAGGTGTTCAGAATGATTTGACAACAATCTAGTTGTATTCAAGGAATCAGACATACTTAGGGTCCTCCTACTCCTCCACCATCTTTTTTTTTCTTCTTTTTTATTTTTTAAAGATTTTATTTATTTATTCAACTGAGATAGAGAGATCACAAGTAAACATAGAGGCAGGCAGAGAGAGAGGAGGAAACAGGCTCCCTGCTGAGCTCGATCCCAGGACCCTGGGATCATGACCTGAGCCGAAGGCAGAGGCTTAACCCACTGAGCCACCCAGGCACCCCTCCTCCACCATCTTAACTCTCATCTTCATCTGCTATTTTTCAAAATAATTTGAGAAGAATATGTAGTTAGTCTTCTTTAAATGTTTGGTAGAATTCACCTATGAAGCCATCTGGTCCTGGATTTTTCTTTTTTGGGAGGTTGTTTTTTTTTTTTTTTTGATTACTGATTTGATTTCTTTGCTGGTTATCAATCTGTTCAAATTTTCTATTTCTTTCTATTTCACTTTTGTGTTTCTAGGAATTTATCCACTTCTAGACTGTGTGATTTGTTGGCATATAGTTTTTCCTTTTTTAAAGTTTATTCTTTTTTTTTTTTTTAGTAATCTTCTCTCTTGACTACAAGATCAAGAGTCATATGCTCTTCTGACTAAGCCAGCCATGTGCCCCTAGTTTTTACAA
This sequence comes from Taxidea taxus jeffersonii, assembly GCA_003697995.1. Taxonomy (NCBI): domain Eukaryota; kingdom Metazoa; phylum Chordata; class Mammalia; order Carnivora; family Mustelidae; genus Taxidea; species Taxidea taxus. Next base: position 2,749 of record ML099755.1, read on the forward strand.
TATTCTCTAACAATTGTTTCTACTATTGTGGTGTTGGTTGCTAATTCTCTTCTCTCAGTGGCAATTTTGTTTGAATCCTTCCTTTCATATTGATAAGTCTGGCCAGAATTGTATTAATTTTGTTGATATTTTCAAAGAATCAGCTCCTGGTTATATTGAACTGTTCCACTGTTTTTCTAGTTTCTATTTCATTTATTTATGCTCAAATCTTTATTATTTCCTTCCTTCTGGTTTTTTATTGTTATTTCTCTAGCTCCTTTAGGCTTTAGGTGTAAGTTTCAGTTGTTTATTTCAGGATTTTTTTTCTTTTTGAGATAGGCCTGTAATGCTATAAACTTCCCTCTTAGAACCTTTTTTTGTTGTTCCATCCCAAAGGTATTGGATCATTGTGTTTTCATTTTCATTTGTTTCCTTGTACTTTTTCATTTCTCCATTGATCTTTTGGATTATCTTTTCATTCTTTAGTAGCATGTTATTTAATCTTCCTGTATTTGTGCTCTTTCAAGATTTTTTTTTCTTGTGGTTGATTTCTAATTCACAGTGTTGTGGTCAGAAAAGATGCATGTCATGACTTGGATTTTTTTTTTAATTTGTTGGGGCTTGTTTTGTGGCCTGATATGTGATCTATTCTGGTGAATGTTCCATGTGCACTAGAAAAGAATGTGTATTTTACTTTTTCAGGATGGTATGTTCTGAGTATATCTGTTAGAGACATCTGGTTCAGTGTCATTCAAAGCCACTGTTTCCTTGTTGATTTTCTGTTTAGATGATCTGTCCATTGCTCTAAGTGTGGTGTTAAAGTCCCCTACTATTATTTTATTACTATGGATTTATTCCTTTATGTTTGTTATTAAAAGTTGCATGGACTTGGGTGCTCCCAGGTTGGGGGCATATATATTTATATATTTACAATTCTTATATCTTCTTGTTAGTTTGCCTCCCTTTTTATTATATAGTGTCCTTCTTTATCTCTTTTTACAGACTTTGTTTGAAAATCTATTTTGTCCTATATAAGTATTGCTAATCTATATCTTTTGACATCCATTTGCATGACAAATGTTTCTCCATCCTTTCACTTTCATTATGCAGATATCTTTCAGTTTGAATTGAGTCTCTTGTAGGTGGCATATAGATAGGTCTTGTTTTGGGGTGTCTGGGTGGCTTAGTTGGTTAAGCATCCCACTCTTTTTTTTTTCATTTTTATTTATTTTTTAATTTCTTTTCAGTGTTCCAGAATTCATTGTTTATGCACCATACCCAGTGCTCCATTCAATACATGCCCTCCACAATACCCACCACCAGGCTCACCCAACTTCTTACTCACCCCAAACCCTCAGTTAGCTCTTCAGAGTCCACAGTCTCCCATGGTTTGTCTCCCCCTCCAATTTCCCCCAACTCTCTTCTCCTCTCCAGCTCCCCATGTCCTCGTGTTATTTGTTATGCTCCACAAATAAGTGAAACCATATGATAATTGACTCTCTCTGCTTGACTTATTTTACTCAGCATAATCTCTTCCAGTCCCATCCATGTTGATACAAAAGTTGGGTATTCATCCTTTCTGATGGAGGCATAGAAACCCATAGTATATATGGACCACATCTTCTTTATCTTTCATCCATTGAAGAGCATCTTGGTTCTTTCCACAGTTTGGCGACTGCATCCAACCCTTGATTTCAACTCAGGTTGTGATCTCAGAGTCATGAAATTGAACCCCACCTTCATCTCTGCAGTGGGCATGGAGCCTGCTTAAGATGATCTCTCTCTTTCCTTCTACCCCTACCTCCTAATTCATGCTCCCTCTCTCTGCTTCTCTCTCAAAAAAAAAATAGATATCTTGTTTTTATTCATTCTATCACCCTATCTCTTTTGATTAGAGCATTTAGACAATTGACATTCAAAGTAATTATTGATAGATAAATATTTCTTGCCATTATGTTACTTGTCTTGTGGTTGTTTTTCTAGCTCGTTGTCTGATTGATTCTTCTCTTTCTTACTTTCATGGTTTGCTGGTTTTCTTTAGTGATATACTTGGGTTCTTTATCCTTTATGTTTTCATATCTACTACCACTATTTGATTGGTGGTTACAACTTAGTTTAAATATAACAGCTTCTGTATATAGTAGTGTTTATTAAGCTGGTGATCATTTTATTAATAAGATGTGGTTTACTGATGGTATTCTATTTTTTGTTTGTTTGTTTCAAGTTTTTATTTAAGTTCATTTACCAGTTGATGGACATTGGGGCTTTTTCCATAATTTCACTACTGTTGATAATGATGCTATAAACACTATGGTGCTTGTGTCCCTTTGAATCAGTCTTTTTTTATCCTTTGGGTAAATACCTAGTTAGTGCAATTATTGAGTCATAATGTAGTTCTATTTGTAACTTTTTGAGGAAACTCCATGCTGTTTTCCAGACTGGCTGCACCAGTTTGCATTCCCATCAACAATGTAAGAGGGATCCCCTTTCTGCACATTCTTGCCAACATCTGTTGTTTCCTGTGTTGTTCATTTTAGCCATTCTGACAGGGGTGAGATGATATCTCATTATGGTTTTGATTTGTATTTCCCTGATGATGAGTGATGTTGAGCATCTTTTCATGTGTCTTTGGAAAAATGTGAAATTCATGTCTTCTTGTTTGTGTCTTATAACTGGATTCTTTGTGTTTTTGGTGTTGAGTTTGATAAGTCCTTTTAAATTTTGGATACTAGCTCTTAATCGTATATATCATTTGCAAATATCTTCTCCCATTCTGCAGGTTGCCTTTTAGCTTTGTTGATTGCTTCTTTAACTATGAAGAAACTTTATCTTGATGAAGTCCCAATAGCTCAGTTTTGCTTTTGTTTTCCTTGTGTCTGGAGACCTATCTGGTAAGAAGTTGGTATGGCCAATGTCAAAGACATTTCTGCCTATGTTCTCCTCTAGGATTTTGACAGTTTCCTGTCTTATCCATTTTGAATTTACTTTTTTGTGCAGGCTAACAAAGTGGTCCAGTTTCATTCTTCTGCATGTGACTGTCCAGTCTTCCCAACACAATTTGTTAAAGAGACTGTCTTTTTTCCACTGAATGTTCATTCTTGCTATGTTGATTATTACTTGACCATATAGTTATGAGTCCATTTCCGGGTTTTCTATTCTGTTCCATTGATCTATTTGTCTACCTTTGTGCCAGTACCATTTTGTCTTGATGACTACTGCTTTGTAATATAGCTTGAAGTCTGTAATTGTGATACCTGCAGCTTTGTTTTTCTATTTCAGAATTGCTTTGGCTATTCAGGGTCTTTTGTGGTTTCATACAAATTTTAGGATTGTTTTTTCGAGCTCTGTGGGAAATGCTGATGGTATTTTGATAAGGTTTGCATTAAATATGTAAATTGTTTTGGGTAGCTTAGCCCTTTTCACAATATTTGTTTTTCTAATCCACGAGCATGGCATGTCTTTCCATTTCTTTGTATCATCTTTAACTTCTTTCATAAGTTTTCTATAGTTTTCAGAGTACAGATCTTTTACTTCTTTGGTTACATTTACCCTAGGTATTTTATGGGTTTTGGTGCAATTGTAAACAGGATGGTTTCCTTGATTTCTCTTTCTGCTGCTTCATTATATATATATATATATATATATATATATATAAATGTATAGACATGTACTGCATAGACATGCAACAAATTTTTGTATGTTGATTTTGTATCCTGTGTCTTTGCTGAATTCATGTATCAGTTCTAGCAATGTTTTCATGAAGTCTTTCAGGTTTTCTACAGAGTATGATGTCATCTGCAAATAGTTAAAGTTTGACTTATTCCTTTCCATTTTGAGTGTTTTTTATATTTTTTGTTTTCTGATTGCTGAGGGTAGGACTTCCAGTGCTATGTTAAATAACAATGATAAGAGTGGAGGGGCGCCTGGGTGGCTCAGTGGGTTAAGGCTTCTGCCTTTGGCTCGGGTCATGATCCCAGGGTTCTGGGAGCCCCGCATCGGGCTCTCTGCTCAGTAGGGAGCCTGCTTCCTCCTCTCTCTCTGCCCATCTCTCTGCCTACTTGTGAACTTCGTCTGTCAAATAAATAAAATCTTAAAAAAAAAAAGAGTGGACATCCCTGTCTTCTCCCTGACCATAGATGGTCACATATTTTTGAATTCTATCTTTACTACATTCCCCTCCACATTTCAGATATTTGGTAGCATCTTTTACATCTTTTTATTTTGTGCTTCCTATTATTCTTACTCTTATTTATGGTTTTCATTTTCTACTCACAGAGTCCCTGGTCACATTTCTTGTAGGGCTGCTTTAGTGATCAATTCTTTTAACTTCTGTTTGTTTGGAAAACTCTGTAGCCTTCCATTCTGAATGTTAGCCTAACTGGTTAAAGTATTCTTGCCTTCAGTTGTTTCCCTTTCAGCACTTTGAGTACATCATGCCATTCTCATCTGGCCTGAAAAGTTTCTGCTGTAGAGTCAGCTGACAGACTTGGTGGGATTCCTTTTGACTCTCTTCTTTTCTCTTGTAACCTTTACATTTTTTTGATCACTATTTTTTCCCACTTTAATTATTATATGTCTTGGTGTGGACCTGTTTGGGTTTAATTTATTGGGGGACTTCCTGAATCTGCATTTGTGTCCCTACCCATGATCAGGACGTTTTCAGCTATTATTTCTTCAAGTGCATATCCTGCCCACCTTTCTCTCTCTTCTTCTGGGAACTTTGTAATGGAATTGTTATTACACTTGAAGGAGTCACTGTGTTCTCTACCTTTATTCTCACTATGCAATATTTGTTTATCTCTCACCTGTTCAGCTTGATTGCTTTCCTTTACTCTACCTTCAGGTCACTGATACATTCCTCTGCTTCTTGTAACATTATTTTTCTATCTATTGTATTTTCAATTTCATTTATTGAGTTCTTCTCTGATATATTACTTTTTACCTATTTTTCACAAGTCTCACTGATGTTTTCTACCCTTTTCTGAAGTCCAGAGAGTATCTTTATGATAATGAGATTAAATTTTCTATCAAGACTATTTATTTCTGTTTTGCTTAGACCTCCTGCTGGGACTTTGTTGTGTCCTTACATTTAGGACTTATTTCTCTGTCTTCTCATTTTGTCTACCTCTCTGTGTCTGTTTCTGCATTTTAGGAAAGTCAGGTATGTCTTCTGCTCTTGAAAGTAGGGATCTATGAAGAAGGGGTCCTGTATTAACCTGAAGTGCAGAGTTCCCTGTTTACCAGAAACTGGCATTTCAGGGGAGTCCCCTGTGTGTGGTGCTTGTGTCCTACTATTGTGTCAGAGACACTTTTCCTTTCAGTCCAGATGTATGCAATGACTGCCTGTTGTGGGTTGATCTTGCTCTCTGTGTAATGTTAGTGAGACAAAGGCAGGTCAACTCTGAATGGGCATGACTACAGAAGGGCTCAGTGGTAGTGGGTAGTATTAGCAAAATTTGCACTGAGCCTCTAGTCTTAGGCTGGATCCCCCAAATTTGGGTGGCTTCCTAGTGCCTGGTACAGGGGCATGTTTTTTGGTGGCCAGTGGCAGGCAGCATCTCTCTGGATGGTGGATGGGCAGTGCACATACAAAGTGTTATCAAAATTTGGACTGAGCTGGTAGTCCAGGCTCAACTGTTCCAAAGTGCAGTGGTGGCCAAGGACACAATGCATGGGATTGGTGACATTACAGGCACATGAATAAATTTTAAAAGACTGAAACCATACAAACTATGTTTCCCAACCACAATGGAATAAAACTAAAAAGAAATAAGAGAAATAAAATTGGGAAATTCACAGATGTGTATATATTAAACAGCACAGTCTTAGCCAATGGATTAAGTAGAAATTACAGGGATGCCTGGGTGGCTCAGTGGGTTAAAGCCTCTGCCTTTGGCTTGGGTCATTGTCCCAGGGTCCTGGGATTGAGCCCTGCATCGGGCTGTCTGCTCAGTGGGGAGCCTGCTTCCCCCCCACACACACCCGCCACCTGCCCCTCTGCCTACTTGTGATCTCTGTCTGTCAAATAAACAAATAAAAAGTCTTTAAAAAAATAAAGTAGAAATTACAGGGAAACTTGGACAATATTTTTCAATGAATGAAAACAAAAACATAACATACCCAAATTCATGAGATGTATTAAAAGCAGTGCTAAGAGGGAAATTTGTTGCTGTAAATGACTGCAGCAAAAAAGAAAATCTCTGAGGCATGAAGATAGCTGCAGAGCAGGAGGACCCTAGGCTTGCCTCATCCTATGAAGACAACTTGAAAACTACCAAGTCATCCTAAATACCCTAGAAATTGACCTAAAGGCTGACAGAACAAACTTCACAACTAAAAGGAGAAAAGAGGCCATATGAGAGAAGGTTAAAAGTTCAGAAATGAGGTTTAGGGAAGAAATGGATTGCGAGTGCTATGGATGGGAGGGAGCCATAGTAGTGGAGAAGGGTGACAGAGAGGAGCACACAGGGGAATGCACAAGGAGAACATGTCCCTAAAGCCATTGGCTTAGGAAATGAGAGGGGCAGAATTTCTTGAGTTCTTTCAACCAACAGGGCTGAAAGCCTGAAGTTTTTAAGGTCAGTGGGTTTCACTGGGATAGAGCATAGAGGGCGCTGTGCTGTTGCTAGTGAGATGGCAGGCAAAAACCCCAGTGTCAAACAGTGTTGAAACAGCAATCTGAAGAGCTCCTGGGTCACACTGTGGGGAGATTATTCACTGTTCTCAGAGCACATACCTGAGAAGTAGCATTCATGGAGATACCTCTCCAGAAACAAAGGAGCTGATGGGTGACATTTCCCTCCCCCACCCCTCACATTAAATACAGAGCCACCTGTGGGAAGCAGTGCAGCATGGACATTGGCTGCCTAACATGCTCACAGCAAACCCCACCCCACTGTGCTCTGGTGGAACTGTCCTTGCCTGTTATGCTTGCCTCATTCTCAGCATGTTAGGGCTCTCCCCCAGAAGACCAGCACAAACCTCTTCCCATACCACATCTCCCAACCAGAGAGTTTTGCAGGGTCTTAGTTCTGGTGGAGGTGGTGACAGGTCTCATTTCAAAAGCATACCAGAGCACACCTAGTTCAAACTCACCACATTTAGGCCAAGAAGTAAATTGCCCACTGCAGGCAAGGAGAGCCTCTGCAGATGACTGGAATGAGTGATAGAGCAAGAAGAACAAAACATCAGAGCCCAGGCAGCGCACACCAGAGTTACTCCCTAAAACACTAGGAACTGGGCACTACATGACTTCTTCACAAGGATATTACTTTCAGAAGCAGGGGACATAACTGGCTTTTCTAACACAGAGAAGAGAACAGAGGCTTAGACAAAATGTAAAGACAGAAGAATTTATCCCAAATAAAAGAACAAGGTGGGACACCTGTGTGGCTCAGTCAGTTAAGCATCTGCCTTTGGCTCAGGTCATGATACAGGGTCCTGGGATTGAGTCCCACATCAGGCTCCTTGCTCAGTGGGAAGCCTGCTTCTCCCCCTGCCTCTGCCTTCCACTCTGCCTGCTTGTGCACTCTCTCTCTCTCTCTCTCTGACAAATAAATAAATAAAATCTTAGAAAAAAAAAAACAAGGTAAGGCCAAGGCCAGAGATCTACCAAAGCAGATATAAGTAATATGCCTGATGGAGAATTTAAAGCATCATAAGGAAACTCACTGGGCTACAGACAAAAATAGAAGACTTCAGTGCGACCTTTACCCCAATGATAAAATGTTAAAAAGAATCAATCAAAGATGGAATTCCATAAATGAGATTAGAAATGTGCTGGATGCTATGAACAGCAGGCTGTAAGAAACAGTGGAATGAATTAATGACATAGAAGACAAAGTAATGCAAAGCAATGAAGCTGAATGAAAGAGAGAAAGAAGAATTATGCAAAAGAAGAACAGACTTCAGGAACTCAGTGACTCCATCAAATGTAATATTTGTGTTATAGGAATCCCAGAAGAAGAAGAAGAGAAAACAGGAGTTAGAAAATTCATTTGAAAAAATAATAGCTGAAAACTTCCATAATCTAGGGAAGGAAACATACATCCTGACCCAGGAGGCACACAGAACTCCCATCAAAATCAACAAGCACAGGTCAGCACCTGTCAGGTTTGCCCAGCAAACCCTGAGACAGTGAACGAAAAGATTATTCCAGACACCTTGGTAGGAGAGAGGAGAGGGCTTGGGGACCAGACAGTCTAGTGGCAAAAGGCCATTACTCAAGCTTTGCCTCAGCTTTTATTGTGAGTTTTATCAATACACCAAGTGCAAGAGCAAAACCAGAAGGAATGTGTAGTTTTAATGATCAGGACAGTAATATATGGGGCAGTGTGTGATAAGGGCAAGCAGCGCTTGTGACATGCATGAAAAGCAAGGAGTTTGTGAAGTTCATGACCAGCAGAGGTGCCTTTTTGTTTTTTTTTAAGATTTTATTTATTTATTTGACAGAGGGAGAGATCATAAGTAGGCAGAGAGGCAGACAGAGAGGGGGAAGCAGGCTCCCAGTTAAGCAGAGAACCTGGTGTGGGGCTTGATCCCAGGACCCTGAGATCATGACCTGAGTGGAAGGCAGAGGCTTAACCCACTGAGCCACCCAGCGGCCTCAGAGGTGCCTGTTTTTCTTCAAAATTTAAACATTTACTCCCTAGATGAGAACCTTGAGCTGCAGTAAGAATTTGGCCACTTTCAGCTAAGGAACTTCAAAGAAGTCCCAGTGTTCTGGGCATGTGCCTTTGCTTTTAAGTCAGTTTCATCCAGGAAGACATATACAAGTCAGATTTTATCTATCCAGGCACTGGGAATTCCCACAAACACCAGCATATATTGTAATTAAATTTGCAAAATATAGTGAATAAGGAAAAAAGCCTTAAACACAGCAAGAGAAAAGAAGTCATTTACTTACAAGGAAAAACCCACAAGGCTAGCTAGAGGTTTCTCAACAAAAACTTGGAAAGCCAGAAGGGAGTGGCATGATATATTCAAAGTACTAAATGGGAAAAATTTGCAACCAAGAATACTCTAACCAGCAATGCTATCATTCAGAGTAGTAGAGATCATTTCCCAGACAATAAAAAACTAAAGGAAAAAACTAAACAATGGTCACTAAACCATCCCAGCAAGACTATTAATGGGGGATTTAGGAGATAAGAGGGACCCTGAGTTTGTCTCATTCCTCAAATACAATTAGATAGTTATCAAATCATTCTGAACACCTAAGAAATCAATTGGAGATCTAACAAAACAAATGCTGCAAGTCTCTATCAGTAGAAAAGTATCACCATTTGGAAGATAGGAGATGCAGAAACTTGAATCAGGTGTGATATAGCTAAGGATACAGCAGAGAGGAAGGAGCCTGATTAAGGAGGCTACTGTAAAGTATTATAAGCAGCGGAGTGCAAAATGGGAACTTTCAGAAGTCTGCTACAGTGGGGGAGGTGCCTGGCTTAAAGCTGCTCAAGGCATCATAGTGGGGCAGAATCCCTGCTGTGACAGGATGGTCTCAGGATCCCTGGAATCTCATGAACAATAGGTGGTACCTGATTATGGCAGAATTTCCAGTCATAGAAGCATAGAAGCCAGGGAAGAACAGAAGTCTAGGTGCTGGCTTTCTGCTCTGTGTTTCCATAAACTGCAAACTGCTACCACTTTACTGGGAGGGGTCCAGCAAAAGGCAGAAGAATGATAAGACCCCCCCCCCACACACACACCCAGAAGAAACAACATGGGACCTTGCTGCAGGAGTTTGTAAAATTTGGAGTTTTGGAACTCAGTCACATGGCTAAGATAAAAGCACTCCATCACAGTCCAGGTGAATGCAGAGTTCTGATAGAAACTGGGGAGACAACAGTGGTAGGACTGAGGGCTCACTGAATACTGGGGGTGTGAATTTTCCACCCCAGGCTAGAGAATGGGCATAGCTATATTCATCCTACCCATCAGTGCTGAAAGCCTTCAGGGAGCAATACAGTTCCATCTAATGGAGTCTGGAGCTGCTTATACCAAGACTTGCCTCCACCCACTGGAGGACGATTTCCACCAGGACACGTCCACCTATGAATTAGGGCAACAATCCCCTCCCCCAGAAGACCAGCACAGATGACTAGCTATCATCAAGTTTACTGATCAGAGAGGGCTAAAATGCTTCAGCTCTTAGGAAAAACTGTGTATGGAATTCTTCGTGATTTTATTCTTTAGTCTCTTAGTATCATTTTTTCAGTTATTTTATTTTTTAATTCTTTTTAATTCATTTTTAATTTTATATGTTTTATGTATTTTTTATTTCCTTTCATTGTATTTTATTTTATATAGATACATAGATAAATATAGATATATATGTTTTTCTTTCTTATTTTGGAATCTATTTTCTTTTAAGAAGTAGAAGAAAACACATCAAGGATTTAGGTTTTTTATTTTTTGTCGTTTTTATTCTTGTTTTTGTTTTTCACATTTTTTCTCTTTCTTCTTCTTTTTTCTGGACAAATTAACAAGATGGAGAAATTCACCCTGAAAGAAAGAACAGGAGGTAGTATTCACTGCCACAGTTTTAATCAATATGGATATAAGTAAGATGTCTGATCTAGAAATTAAAACAAAGATTATAAAGATAATATCTGGGGTTGGAAAAAAGCATAGAAGACACTAGAGAATCCCTTACTGTAGAGGTAGAAGAACTAAAATCTAGTCAGGTCAAAATTAAGAATGCTATTATGGAGATGCAGTTCCAATTAGAGGCCATAAAAATGAAGATGAACAAAGCAGAAGAGTGACACAATGATAGAGCAGATAAAATTATGCAAAATAAGGAAGCTAAAAAAAGAAGAGGGAAACAAAACTATTAGATCATGAAGGTAGAATTTGGGAAAGCAAAAATGCAATAAAGCAAGATACTATCTGTATTATAGGAGGAGTTCCAGAGAGAAGAGGGGGAAAAAGAGCAAAGGGTTTATTTGACCAAAATATAGCTCAGAACTTCCCTAATCTAGGGAAGAAAACTGACATTCAAGTCCAGGAGGCAGAGAGAACCTCCCCCTCAAAATTAACAAAACCAGGTCAACACCTCAATATATTATAATGAAGCTTAAAAATTACAAAGATAAAGGGAAAATTGTGAAAGCAGCTCACAACAAGAGATCCCTAACCTACAGGGGTAGACATATAAGGTTGGCAGCAGACCTGTACACAGAGACCTGGCAGACCAGAAAGGACTGGAATGATATATGCAATGTGTTAAGTGGTAAAAATATGCAGCCAAGAATATTTTATGCAGAAATGCTGTCACTCAAAATAGGAGAAATAAAGAGTTTCTAGGACAAGCAAAAACTAAATGAATTTGTGACCAGTAAATAAGTCCTGCAAGAATATTAAAGGGGATCCTTTGAGCAGACAGGGAGGGCCCAAAAGTAACAAAGACAGGAAAGGAACAGAGACAATCTACAGAAACAGTGACATCAGGTAATACAATGGCACTAAACTCATATCTTTCAACTATTAATCTTTTTTTTAGGAGCACTTCTTAAATATTTATTTATTTAACAGAGCATAACCAGGGGAAGCAATAGGCAAAGAAGAGGGAGAAGCAGACTCCCCATTGAGCAGGGAGCCTGCTTTGGGGCTCGATCCCAGGACCCCGAGATCAGGACCTGAGCTGAAGGCAAACGCTTAACCAACTGAGCCAAGCAGGCACCCCTCTTTCAATTACTAATCTGAATGTAAATGGACTAAATGCTCCAATCAAAAGATATATAGAGTATCAGAATGGATTTTAAAAAACAGTGGGGGGTGCCTGGGTGGCTCAGTGGATTAAGCCTCTGCCTTCCCAGGGTCCTGGGATCGAGCCCCACATCAGGCTCTCTGCTAAGCAGGGAGCCTGCTTCTCTCTCTCTCTCTCTCTCTGCCTGCCTCTCTGCCTACTTGTGGATCTCTCTCTGTCAGATAAATAAATAAAATATTAAAAAAAACAATGGCCATTGATATTCTGCTTACAAGAGTCATTTTAGGACCAAAGGCATACCCAAATTGAAAGTGAGGGGGTGCAGAACAATTTATTGTGGTAATGGACATCAAAAGTATGCTGGAGTAGCCATCTTTATATCAGAGAAACTAGATTTTAAGCAAAAGAGTGTAATAGAGATGAAGAAGGACACTATATCATAATAAATCAGTCTATTCAACAAGAAGATCTAACAATTATAAATATCTAGGATCCTAACTTTGGAGCAGGCAATTATATAAGCCAACGAATAACAAAATTAAAGAAACTCATTGAGGGTGCCTGGGTAGCTCAGTTGGTTAAGCAGCTGTCTTCAGCCTGGGTCATGATCCCAGGGCCCTGGGATTGAGTCCCACATCAGGCTCCCTTCTCAGCAGAGAGCCTGCTTCTCTCTCTCCCTCTGCCTGCTGCTCTACCTACTTGTGCTCTCTCTCAAATAAATAAGTAAAATCATTTTTAAAAAGGAACTCATTGATAACGATACAATAATAGTATAGCCTTTATCACCACACTCACAGCAATGGACAGATGATCTAAGCAGAATATCAATAAGGAAACAAAGGTATTCAATGACAAACTGGACATATGGTTTTAACAGATATATTCAGAGCATTTCAACTTAAAGCTACAGAATATAAATGATTTTCAAGTGCACATGGAATATTCTCCAGAACAGATCATATACAGGGTCACAAATAAGGACTGAACTGGTACAAAAATATTGAGATCATACCATGCATATTTTCAGACCACAATGCTATGAAACTTGAAGTCAATCACAAGAAAAAATTGGAAGGACCACAAATACATGGAGGTTAAATAAAATCCTTTTAAAGAATGAATGGTGGTTCGTATTAAGGAGGGCACATATTGCATGGAGTACTGGGTGTTGTACATAAACAGTGAATCTTGGAACACTGCATCAAAAAATAATGATGTATTTTATGGTGACTATCATAACACAATAAAAGTTAAAAATAAATAAATAAATAATGGGTCAACCAAGAAATTAACGAGGAATTTAAAAAATACTTCAAAGCAAATGAATATAAGACATGACAGTTCAAAACCTTTGGGATGCAGCAAAGGAAGACACAAAGAAATGGAAAAACATTCCATGCTCCAGAATTGGAAGAATGAATACTGTTAAAATGTCTATGCTACCCAGAGCAATCTACATATTCAATGCAACCCCTATCAAAATACCACCAGTATTTTTTACAGAGCTGGAAAAACAATTCTAAACTTTGTATGGAACCAGAAAAAACCATGAATGAGGAAAGCTGAAAAAGAAAACCAAAGCTGGGGGCATCACAATGCCAGACTTCAAGCTGTATTACAAAGCCATAATCATTAAGACAGTTTGGTACTAGCACAAAGTCTGACAAATAGGGAAATGGAAAAGAATAGAGAACCCAGAAATGGATCCTCAACTCTTTGGTCAACTAATCTTTGACACAGTAGGAAAGAACATCCAATAGAAAAAAATACAGTCTTTTCAACAAATGGTGTTGGGAAAATTGGTCAGCCACATGCAGAAGAATGAAACTGGACTGCTTTCTTACACCATAGACAAAAATAAACTCAAAATGATTGAAAGACCTAAATATGAGACAGGAAACCATCAAAATCCTAGAGGAGAACACAGGCAGCGATTTTATTGACATTGGCTGCAGCAGCTTCTTGCTAGACGTGTCTCTAGATGCAATAGAAATAAAAACAAAAATGAACTACTGGGGATTAATCAAGACAAAAGCTTCTGCACTGTAAAGGAAACAGTCAACAAAACTAAAAGGCAACCTACAGAATGGGAGAAGATATTTGCAAATGGCATATCAGATCCAAGATCTATAAAGAACTTCTCAAGCTCAACAACCAAACAACAAATAATCCAGTCAAGAAATGGGCAGAATACATGAACAGACATTTTGCCAGAGAAGACATCCAGATGGCCAACAGACACATGAAAAAGTGCTCCACATCACTGGGCATCAGGGAAATAAAAATCAAAACCACAATGAGATACCACCTTACACCAGTTAGTATGGCTAAATTAACAAGACAGGAAACAACAAATGTTGGAGAGGTTATGGAGAAAGGGGAACCCTCTTACACTGTTGGTGGGAATGCAAGCTGGTACAGCCAGTCTGGAAAACAGTATGGAGTTTCCTCAGGATGTTAAAAATGGAGCTACTTTATGATGCAGCAATCAAACTACTGAGTATTTGCCCTAAATATAGAGGTGTAGTGAAAAGAAGGAGCATATGTACCCCAATGTTCATAGCCAAATTGTGGAAGGAGCTGGGATGTCCTTCAACAGATGAATGGATAAAGAAGATGTGGTTCATATATATATATTACTCAGCCATCACAAAGGATGAATACCTACAATTTACATTGATATATATGGAAATGGAGAGTATTATGCTAAGTGAAATAAGTCAATTAGAAAAGGCAATTATAATATGGTTTAATTCATATGTGGAATATAAGAAATAGCACAGAGGATCATAGGGGAAGGTCGGAAAAACGGAATGGGAAGAAATCAGAGAGGGAGACAAATCATGAGAGACTCTTGACTCTGGGAAACAAACTGAGGGGTGCAGAAAGGGAGGTGGGGGATGGGGTAACAGGGTCATGGGCATTAAGGAGGACACATGATATGATAAGCACTGGGTGATGTATGCAACTGATGAATCATTAATTCTATCCCTGAAACTAATAATATACTGTATGTGAGCTAAAATTGAATTTAAATAAAATCTTGAAAGAAAAAACCCCAATATGTCAACAAACTGTACAATCTAGAGGAAACGGACATATGCCTAGAACCATATCAATTACCAAAACTGAAACAAGAATAGGAAACTTGAGTAGACTGATAAACACCAATGAAATTATATCAGTAATCAAAAACTCCCAACATGTAAAAGTCCAGAACCATTCACAAGAAAACTCTACCAGTATTCAAAAGAAAATTAATACCTATTCTTCTCAAAATGCTAAAAAATATATAATTGGAAGGAAAACTTCAAAATTCATTCTATGAGGCCAGCATTACCATGATACCAAAATCAGAAAATACTCCACTAAAAAAGAGAAGTATATGTCAATATCTCTGATGAACATAGATGCAAAAGTCCTCAACAGAATGCAAGCAAACCAAGTTAAACAATACATTAAGACATCATTCACCAAGATCAAGTGGGATTTATTCCTGGGTTGCAAGGGCCATCTAATATCCACAAATCAATTAACCTTACACATCACACTAATATGATAAAGGATAAGAACCATATAATCCTGTCAATGGATGCAGAAAACACATTTGGTGAAGTACAACATCAGTTCATGTTAAAAACCCTCAACAAAGTAGGGCTAGAGAGAACATACCTCAACATCATAAAGGCCGTGTATGAAAAACCCATAGCTAAAATCATCCTCATGGGGAAAAACTGAGAGCTTTACCTACAGAGTCAGAAACAAGATAGGGATATCCACTCTCATCACTTTTATTCAACATAGTACTGAAAGTTCTAGGCTCAGCAATCAGACAACAAAAAGAAATAAAAGACATCCAACTCAGCAAGAAAGAAGTCAAAGTCACACTATTCGCAGATGACATGATACTCTATATAGAAAACTTGAAAGACTCCACTAAAAAATTGCTAGAACTGATACACAGTCAGTCAAGTCATGACATATAAAATCAGTGTAGATAAATCTGCTGCATTTCTATGTGCCAATAATGAAGCAGCAGAAAGAGAAATCAAGGAATCAGTTCCCTTTACAATTGTACCAAAAAATGTAAGATACCTAGGAATAAACCTAACCAGCCCTCAGGAGGTAAAAGACACATTGACCAATGGAATAGAATAGAAATTCCATAAATTAACCCACAAATATGTGGTCAATTAATCTTTGACATAGCAAGAGAGAATATCCAGTGGGAAAATGACAGTCTCTTCAACAAATTTTGGGAAACCTAGATTGCAACATGCAAAATAATGAAACTGGGCCATTTTCTTACACCATACGCAAAAATAAATTCAAAATTGATTAAAAATCTAAATGTGAGACCTGAAATCATAAAAATTGTAAAAAAAACACAGGAAGTAACTTCTTTGACTTTGGCCTAAGCAACTTCTTTCTAGAGATATCTCCTGAGTCAAGAGAATGAAAGCAAAAAATAAACTACTTGGATTACATCATCATAAAAAGTTCTGCACAGTGTAGGAAACAATCAATAAAACTAAAAGCAACCTATGGAATTGGAGAAGACATTTGTGAATGACATATCTGATAAAGGGTTAGTATCCAAAATATATAAAGACTTACATCATTAGCATCCAAAATCTAATAATCCAATTAAAATGGGCAGAGAACATGAATAGAAATTAATCCAAAGAAGTCATTCAGATGGCCAACAAACATATTATAGATGCTCAGCATCAGTGACCATCAGGGAAATGCAAATCCAATCTTCAATCAGATATCACACCTCTCAGAATTGCTAAAATTAACAACAGAACAAACAGTGGTGTTGGTGACGATATGGAGAAAGGGGAAACCTCTTATTCTGTTGTTGGGAATTCAAACTGGTGTACTCACTCTGTAAAACAGTATGGAGGTTCCTCAAAAAGTTACACCAATTGCACTACCAGGTGTTACCCAAAGAACACAATAATACTAATTTAAAGGTATACAGGCATCCCTGTTTATAGCAACATTATTTACAATAGCAAATCATGCAAGCAGCTCAAAAGTCCAGCGACTGATGAATGGATAAAGAAGTGGTACACACACACACACACACACACACACACACACACACACACTGGAATATTTTTGAGCCATAAAGAAAGAAATCTTCCCAATTGCAAAGACATGGATGGGGTAGAGAGTATTATGCTAGGTGAAATAAATCAGTCGGATAAAGACAAATAGTGTATAACTTCATTCACATGTGGAATTTAGGAAAGAAAACAAATGAACAAAGTGGGGGAAAAAAGAGAGAGGCATCAACCAAGAAACAGTCTTAACTATAGAGAATGAATTGTTTGTTACCAGAGGAGATGTAGGTGGGGGGATGGTTTAAATAGGTGATGGGGTTTAAGGAATGCATTTGTGATGAGCACAGGGTGATATATGGAATTATTGAATCATTACATTGTACCCCCGAAAGTAATATAACACTGTATGTTAACTAACTGGAATTTAAATAAAAGCTTAAAATAAGGAAGATCCCCAAACAATAACTTTACACCTAGAAACTAGAAAAAGAAGAGCATACGAAACCCCAAAACTGGCAGAAGGAAGGCAGTAATACAGATTACAATAGGTAGAAATATGAAGTAAAAAATAGAAAATCAGGGTGCCTGGGTGGCTCAGTGGGTTAAGTCTCTGCCTTCGGCTCAGGTCATGATCCCAGGGTCCTGGGATCGAGCCCCACATCAGGCTCTCTGCTCAGCAGGGAGCCTGCTTCCCCCTCTCTCTCTGCCTGCCTCTCTGCCTACTTGTGATCTCAGTCTGTCCAATAAATAAATAAAATCTTTAAAAAAATAGAAAATCAATAATACAAACAAAATCAAAAGTTTGTTCTTTGAAAAGACAAGACCTAGAAAAAAAACTTTGGGTAGCCCAAAAAAGCTGAGGAAACTCAAATTACTATAATCAGGAATAAAAAGGGAACATTGTTATGGATCCTACTGAAATGAAGAAAATATGAGAATACTATGAAGAATTGTATAATAACACATTAAGATAACCTAGATGGAAAGGACAAATTCCTAGAAATATGTAAACAACCTGAGTACTCAAGAAAATTGAACGTCTGAACAGACATATATACTGTGAAGAGACTGAATTATTAATAAAAATTTTCCAAACAACAAAAAGCTCAGGACCAGATGGCTTCACCAGTGAATTCTTCCAAACATTTAAAGAAAGTAAAAAACTTTCTTCTCCACAGAATGGGAGAAGATATTTGCAAATGACAATACAGACAAAGGGCTGATAACCAAGATCTATAAGGAAGTCCTCAAACTCAAAAAAAAGATAATCATGTCAAAAAATGGGCAGAAGATATAAACAGACACTTCTCCAAAGAAGACATACAAATGGCTAATGGACACATGAAACAATGTTCATCATCATTAGCCATCAGGGAAATTCAAATCAAAACCACATTGTGATACCACCTTACACCTGTTAGAATGGCCAAAATTAACAAGACAGTAAACAACAAGTATTGGAGAGGATGTGGAGAAAGGGAAACACTCTTAACACTGTTGGTGGGAATGCAAGTTGGTGCAGCCACTTTGGAAAACAGTGTGGAGATGCCTCAAGAAGTTAAAAATAGAGCTGCCCTATGACCCTGCAATTGCACTACTGGGTATTTACCCCAAAGAAACAGATGTAGTGAAAAGAAGGGCCATCTCTACCCCCAATGTTCCTAGCAGCAATGGCCACAGTCGCCAAACTGTGGAAAGAACCAAGATGCCCTCAATGGATGAATGGGTAAGGAAGATGTGGTCCATATATACGATGGAATATTATGCCTCCATCAGAAAGGATGAATACCCAACTTTTGTATCAACATGGATGGAACTGGGAGAGATTATGCTGAGTGAACTAAGTCAAGCAGAGAGAGTCAATTACCATATGGTTTCACTAATTTGTGAAGCATAAGGAATACTATGGAGGACATTAGGAGAAGGAAAGGAAAAGTGTATTGGGGGAAATCAGAGGGGGAGATGTACCATGAGAGACTATGGACTCTGAGAAACAAACTGAGGGTTTTAGAGGGGAGGGGGGTGGGGGATTAGGTGACCCTGGTGGTGGGTATTAAGGAGGTCACGTATTGCATGGAGTACTGGGTATGGTGCATAAACAATGAATCTTGGAACAATGGGAAAATAAAATTAAATTGAAATTTAAAAATTAAAAGAAATAAAAGGTATTCAAATTGGCAAAGAAAAAGTCAAACTCTTTGTCTGTAGCCCTATGTCTGTAGTGTCATTTGCAAATCTCTTCTTCTATTCCGTGGTTTGCCTCTTTGTTTTTTTGACTGTTTCCTTTGCTGTGCAGAAGTTTCTTATCTTGATGAAGTCTCAAAAGTTGATTTTTGCTTTTGTTTTCTTTGCTTTTGGAGACATAGCTTGAAAGAAGTGGCTGTAGCCAATATCAAAGAAGTTACTGTCTATCTTCTCCTCTAGGATTTTGATAGATTCCTGCCTCATGTTGAGATATTTCATCCATTTCAAGTTTATCTTTGTGTATGGTGTAAGAGAGTGGTTGAGTTTTATTCTTCTATAAATAGCTGTCCAGTTTTCCCAGCACCACTTATTGAAGAGACTATCTTTTTCTCCACTGAATTTTTTTTTCTGCTTTGTTGAAGATTATTTGACCTTAGAATTGAGGGTCCATATCTGAGCTCTGCACTGTGTTCCATTGGTCTATGTGTCTGTTTTTCTGACAGTACCATGCTGTCTTGGTGATCACAGCTTTGTAGTAAACTTGAAATCAGGTAACGTGATGCCCCCAGCTTGTTTTCTTTTTCAACATTTTTTTAGCGATTCATGGTCTTTTCTGGTTCCATACAAGTTTTAGGATTGTTTGTTCCAGCACTTTGAAAATGCAGGTGGAATTTTGATTGGGATCGCATTGAAAGTATAGCTTGCTCTAGGCAGTATATACATTTTAACAATGTTTATTCTTCCAATCCATGAGCATGGAATGCTTTTCCAACTATTTGTGTCTTCTTCAATTTCTTTCATGAGTATTCTGTAGTTCCTCGAGTACAGACCCTTTACCTCTTTAATTAGATTTATTCCAAAGTATGTTATGGTTCTTGGTACTGTAGTAAATGGAATAGATTCTCTAATTTCCCTTTTTATATTTTCATTGTTAGTGTATAAGAAAGCAACTGATTTCTGTGCATTGATTTTGTATCCTGCCACGTTACTGAATTGCTGTATGAGTTCTAGTAGTTTGGTTGTGGAGTTTTTTGGGTTTTCCATACGAAGTATCATGTCATCTGCAAAGAGAGAATTTGACTTTTTCTTTGCCAATTTGAATACCTTTTATTTCTTTTTGTTCTCTGATTGCTGTTGTTTGGACTTCTAGTATAGTATTTGGACTTCTAGTATTACAGAGAGTAGGCATCCTTGTTGTGTTGCTGATCTCAATGGGAAGGCTGCCAGTTTTTCCCCATTGAGAATGATATTCACTGTGGGATTTTCATAGACAGATTTTTTTTTATTCTTAATCATTTTAATATGGAGCTTAGATAACCCAGTATGGTTCTCCCCCCCCCCCCGTAGCCATTTTTTAAATTTCTTTTCAATGTTCCAGAATTCATTGTTTATACACCACACCCAATGTTCCATGCAATACATGCCCTCCATAATACCCACCACCAGGGTCACCCAACCTCCCACTCCCTCCCGTCCAAACCCTCAGATTGTTTCTCAGAGTCCATAGTCTCTCATGGTTCATCTTCCCATCCAATTTCCCCCAACTCCCTTCTCCTATCCAGCTCCCCATGTCCTCCATGCTATTCCTTATGCTCCACAAATAAGCGAGACCATATGGTAATTGACTCTCTCTGCTTGACTTAGTTCACTCAGCATAATCTCTCCCAGTTCCGTCCATGTTGATACAAAAGTTGGGTATTCATCCTTTCTGATGGAGGCATAATATTCCATCGTATATATGGACCACATCTTCCTTATCCATTCATCCATTGAGGGCATCTTGGTTCTTTCCACAGTTTGGCAACTGTGGCCATTGCTGCTAGGAACATTGGGGTAGAGATGGCCCTTCTCTTCACTACAAATGTATCTTTGGGGTAAATGCCCAGTATTGCAATTGCAGGGTCATAGGGCAGCTCTATTTTTAATTTTTTGAGGCATCTCCACACTGTTTTCCAAAGTGGCTGCACCAAATTGCATCCCCACTAACAGTGTAAGAGGGTTCCCCTTTCTCCACATCCTCTCCAACACACGTTGTTTACTGTCTTGTTAATTTTGGCCATTCTAATTGGTGTAAGGTGGTATCTCAATGTGGTTTTGATTTGAATCTCCCTGATGGCCAGTGATAATGAACATTTTTTCATGTGTCTGTTAGCCATTTGTATGTCTTCTTTGGAGAAATGTCTGTTCATACCTTCTGCCCATTTTTTTGAACATGATTATCTGATTTTATGAAGACACACTATATAAAAACACACACACTATACATACATACTGTACATATATACTATGCATATATACACCTTCTTTATCCATTCATCAGTCAATGGCCATTTGGGCTCTTTCCATTATTTGGCTTTGTTGATAATGCTGCTATAAACATCAGGGTGCATGTGTCTCTTCCAAAAATAGAACAGGAAAGAATACTTCCTTACCCATTCTATTAGGCTGAATTATCCCAGTACCAAAGCCAGATAAAGACATCACAAGATAACACTATACACAAATTCCCTTGTGAATGCAAAAATCCTTAACAAAATACTAGAAAACTGAATCCAGCAGCAGATTCAGAGGATTGTATATCAAGTAAGAATTATACCAGAAAGTATTCAGAGCAACATTATTCATAATAGCAAAAATTGTAAACAATTAATATGTCTTACCAACTTGTGCATGGGTAAAATATGGGTATATCTATATGACAGAATACTATTCAGTAATATAAACAAATATACAACTGATACATGCTACAATATAGATGACTCTCAAACAACATGATAAGTAAAGGAAGCCAGAAGCAACAGATTAGATGCTATGTAATTCTAGGCTGAAGAACTCTATACATTCATTTAAAAATCATTGGATTGTACACTAACAGTAGATGAATTTTGTTATATGAATTGTTCTTCATTATATCTGTATATAAAAAATAAATTGGGTGGGGCGCCTGGGTGGCTCAGTGGGTTAAGCCTCTGCCTTCGACTCAGGTCATGATCTCGGAGTCCTGGGATCGGGCCCTGCATTGGGCTCTCTGCTCAGTGGGGAGCCTGCTTCCCCCTCTCTCTGCCTGCCTCTCTGCCTATTTGTGATCTCTCTCTCTGTCAAATAAATAAATAAAATCTTTTTAAAAAATAGATTGGGCTATAAAATTTTAAAAGAGCTTTTAAATTCTCACTTTCCAAAGAATAGCAGATTATTGTCTACCTTGAACATATGCTTCTCCTTCACGGTCCCAGACTCATGTAAATTTATTGATACATTTTTAGCACATAAATTCATGTTAAAGGCTCAATTTTACTATTATTATTATTATTTTATTGTTGTTGCTATTATTATTTCAGGATGTCAGAGATAATAAGGAACCTGAGAAATGGTCTAATTCAACTTACTTCATTTTAAATATGAAGAGACTTAGGTCCAGTCAGAAGAAACTACTTGCCAAAGGTCTCAAGACTAAGACTAGAATGTGATTTTTTAAAATTTTCATGTCAAGTGACCATTTTCCTCTAACAAAAGAACTAAACTATACAGTGATCTCAATCATTGATCCTCCCATTAGAGGATCATTAGAGGGCCCTACTGATTTAGATAAGACTGGCCATTGTAAAGGAAACAAAGCTAGCTAGTTTTTTGGTTTGACGCACATGTTTGTGAAGAGTCTGTGGAAATCCAGATTGCTTTTTCTCACTGGGAAAAGGCCATGGACAAGATGCACACATTCCTCCTTCACCACTCCCTTCTTCTCTTTATTTAAAGGCCTATACCAAGGGGCACCTGGGTGGCTCAGTGGGTTAAGCCTCTGCCTTTGGCTCAGGTCATGATCCCAGGGTCCTGGGATCGAGCCCCACATCGGGCTCTCTGCTCAGCAGGGAGCCTGCTTCCTCCTCGCTCTCTGCCTGCTTCTCTGTCTACTTGTGATCTCTGTCTGTCAAATAAATAAATAAAATCTTTAAAAAAAATAAATAAAGGCCTATACCAAATCTTTTAGTAGGTATCAAGAGGGACTTCTGAGCAGTCAAAAAACAAAGAAACAAAGGTATGGACGACTAACTGAATTATCATTCCTCAATCAGCACAAGGAAGTAGGGGAACTCAGTGCTGAAGCTTGTAGATTTGAATTGTTAGCTAATGGGGGGTGGTTGCAAAGAATAAAAGAGTGAATTTGGAGGATGAACTATTCGCAATGTAGTGTTTTGATAGGCAGCCAGTTCACAATGCTCAGAACTTTGTAAATGCTTCTGAGTTCTGCTTGAGTGATGAAAAGGGAGGCCAGAAAACTTTGGATTAGGAAAAAGGCATTATGCTTTATGTAATTATCTTAAATACCTGTGTTTTTGTCAGATTTAATAAGGTATAATTGAGAAATAAAATTCTAATATATTTAAAATGTACATTGTGATTACACACACACACACACACACACACACACACATACACACACACATTGTGAAGGACTCCCCCTGTCAATTATCATATCCATCATCTCACACATTTTTGAGTGGGGTTTTTGTGGAAAAAATTAAAGTTCTATTCTCTTATAAATTTCATTTATGTAATACATTTACACACCATTCTTGAATTTTTTTTAAAAATGTCACTAAGAGGGCTTAAATGTCTGTTGATAAAGGGGTAATGTTTAGTATCTGGGTCTTATATGACCATGTCACATGCAGTTAATGACCAGGAGAGCAGTGAGAACATACCATTTAGAAAATGGGTTTGAAGAGGCTGGTTTTACCAAACGAAATTTTACATTGGGTTGTCATTCACTAGACAAGTATTTCTTCAGCACTTATTATGTGTAAAGCATTGTGCTATACTCTCTTTTATGTTTGTATAGATTAATGAATTTTCACAATGTGGCAGATACTGTGGGGGGATGCATACTTCTGCCCCCAAAGAGCTAACCGTTTGGTAGAGGAGATGGAAGATATACATAAAATTGACAGTTGTTTAGTGCCATGTTAGTGGTACACATGACTACAGAAGTTCAGAAATGAAAAAATAATTTCCTAGCAGAATTAAAATGAAAGTTTTACAGAGGGATGGACAGGATTTCATGTGTGCATGTATTTGAAGTTCTTTGAAAATGTGAAAAGAGAATATAAGGAGGATGACAGAGCATCTGTTCTTGGATTCTAGCAACAGTAGGTAGGGAATAGTTTTAAAATACATCAGAGTAATTTGGGGTAACATGAAAAGCAGTTTCCTGATTCTATGGACAGTAAAACACGGGAGGACACAAGAAAACTTAGAAAGTTTATAACTTTTTTAGGTTGAAGGTTAGATAATCATACACCTGTGATAGTTTAAAATGAGTACTTTGTACAAGCAGATAAATAAGACTAACTCCTTGGATGGTTTCCATAAGCACAGTCACTACATATTTGAGAGGGAATTTATCTTTTTTCCCCCACCATCCTAAATTGCTCCTCCTCCTGGTGGATACACCTTAGTGAATGACTCAACCATCCATCTGCTCAAGGTCAGGATCCTTAATGCTCTTTTCTCTCCTTTACTTCCCACATCCAAAATGCCACTAACTCCTGGTTATTCTAGCTCTGGAATCTCTCTTGAACTTTCCCACTTCTCCCCACCTCATTACCACTTCCCTAGTACAGGTCCCTATTATTTCCCCCTTAAGTACCATGTGGGCCTCCAAAGTGGCCTCACTGTTTGCATATGTAAGATAAAATGTTCCGCGGAAAGTTAAGAAGCGCCCAACTTACATTAATGTGACGTTTGTATTATTTTAAGCTCTAGCATCAGTTATTCCTCCATTGGTTACCCAAAGACCTACCTTAATAAAATCCTAATTTTTCAACCTGGCATTCAAGACCTTCCAAAATTTTTACTCCTACATTACCTTCAGTTTGTCTTTCCTCATTCTCATTTCCCTAGTTCAAGCTCTTATTATCTCAAATGCCCATTCCCTTCATTACTTTAAAATGGAAGTTGTAACATATTAAGTGGTCAATAGCACTGCTATCATCTCCCCATCAGTTCATTTTATCCACATCTCCTAATCCTAAAACACATGTCTAAACCTGGTTTTAATTCTTTTTATTTAAATTTAATTATCCAACATATAGTATATATCATTGGCTTTTGATATAATGTTCAATGGTTCTTTAGTTGAGTGTATCACCCAGTGCTCATCATATCATGCCCTCTTTAATGCCCAACACCCAGTTACAATATCCCCCCACCCACCTCCCTTTCTGCAACCTTTAGTTTGTTTCCTGGATTCATGAGTTTCATATGGTCTGTTCCCCTCTTTGATTTTTTTCCCTGTTTCCCCCATACCCCTATTATCCTCTGCACTATTCCATATGTTCCATATATGAGTGAAACCATATGGTAATTGTCTTCCTCTAATTAACTTATTTCACTTAGCATAATACCCTCCAGTTCCATCCATGTCAGTGTAAATGGTAAGTATTTATCCTTTCTGATGGCAGAGTAATATTCCATTCTATATATGAACCACATCTTTTTTATACATTCATCTGTTGAACACCTTGGCTCTTTCCACAGTTTGGCTATTGTGAACATTGCTGCTATGAACATTGGGGTGCATCACTATATCTGTATCTTTGGGGTAAATACCCAGTAGTTCAATTGCTGGGTTGTAGGATAGCTCCATTTTTAACATCGTGAGGAACCTCCATATTGTTTTCAGAGTGGTTGTACTAGCTTGCATTCCCATCAGCAGTATAAGAGGGTTCCCCTTTTTCCACATCCTTGCCAACATTTATTTTTCCCTGTCCTGTTAATTTTAGCCATTCTGACTGATGTAAGGTGGCATCTCATTATGGTTTTGATTTGTATTTCCCTGATTCCCTGTGATGGGGAACATTTTTTTATGTGTCTGATGGCCATTTGTATGACCTTTTTGGAGAAATGTCTGTTCATGTCTTCTGCCATTTCTTAACTGGATTATTTGATTTTGGGGTGTTGAGTTTGAGAAGTTCTTTATAGATCTTGGATACCAGCCCTTTATCTGTAATGTCATTTGCAAATATTTTCTCCCATTCCATAGGTTACCTTTTACTTTTGTTGTTTCCTTTGCTATGCAGAAGCTTTTAACCTAGCTGAAGTCCCAATAGTTCACTTTCACTTTTGTTTCCCTTGACTTTAGAAAGGTGTTTTGAAAGAAGTTGCTTTGTCCAAGGCTGAAGAGGTTGTTGCCTCTGTTCTTCTCTAGGATTTTGATGGATTCCTATCTCACATTTAGATTGTTCACCCACTTTTATTTTATCTTTGTGTATGGTGTAAGAGAATGGCCCAGTTTCATTCTTCTGCACGTGGCTGTCCAATTTTCTGAGCACCATTTATCAAAAAGACTGTCGTTTTTCCATTGGCTATTCTCTCCAGCTTTGTCAAAGATTAGTTGACCATAGACTCAACTGTTGCTCTCTGTCCTGTTCCATTGATTTATGTGTCTTTTTTTGTGCTAGTACCATGCTGTCTTGATGATCATATCTTTGTAATATAGCTTGAGTCAGGCATTGTGATGCCCCCAGCTTAGGTTTTCTTTTTCAATACTCCCTGACTTTTGGGTATCTTTTCTGGTTCCATACAAATTTGAGGATTGTTTGCTCCAGCTCTGTGAAAAATGTCAGTGGTATATTGATAGGGATTGCATTGAATGTGTAGATTGCTCTGTGTAGCATAGAAATTTTAATGTTTATTTTTTCCAATCCATGAGCATAAAACATTTTTCCATCTCTTTGCATCTTCCTCAATTTCTTTCATCCATGTTCTGTAGTTTCTAGAGTACAGATCTTTTACCTCTTTCATTAGGTTTGTTCCTAGATATCTTATGGGTTTGGGTGCAATTGTAAATGGGATTGATTCCTTAATTTCTCTTTCTTCAGTCACATTGTTAGTGTATAGAAATGCAACTGATTTCTGTGTATTGATTTTGCATCCTGCCACAATGCTAAATGGCTTTATGAGTTTCAACAATTTTAGGGTGGAGTTTTGGGTTTTCCACACAAGTATCATGTCATCTGCGAGGAGTGAGATTTTGACTTCTTCTTTGCCAAGATGAATTCCTTTAATTTCTTTTTGTTGTCTGATTGCTGAGGCTAGGACTTCCAGTATTATGTTGAACAATAGTGGTGAGAGTGGGTATCCCTATCATGTTCCTGACTTTAAAGGAAAAGTCTCTGTTTTTCCCCATTGAGAATGATATTCTCTGTGGCCTTTTCAAAGATGGCTTTTATGATGTTGAAGCATGTACCCTCTATCTCTATACCTCAAAGAATTTTAATAAAGAAAGAAAGCTGTGTTTTGTCAAATGCTTTTTCTGCATCATTGAGAGGCTTATATGGTTCTTGCCCTTCTTTTATTGATGTGCTCTATCACGTTGATCGATTTCTGAATGTTGAACCACCCTTGCATCCCAGGAATAAATCCCACTTGGTCATGGTGAATAATCCTTTTAGTGTACTGTTGGATTCTATTGGATAGGATCTTGGTGATTATTTTGGCATCCATGATCATCAGCGATATTGGTCTGTAATTCTCTGTTTTGATAGTGTCTCTGTTTGGTTTTGGGATCAGAGTAATGCTAGCCTCATAGAACAAGTTCAGAAGTTTTGCTTCCATTATTTGCTTCTATTTTTTGAAACAGCTTCAGTAGAATAGGTATTATTTCTTCTTTAAATGTTCAGCAGAATTCCCCTGGGAAGCCATCTGGCCCTGGACTCTTGTTTTTTGGAGAGGTTTTTGATTACTACTTCAATTTCCTTGCTGGTTATTGTTCTGTTCAGATTGTCTCTTTCTTCCTGTTTCAGATTTTGTGGTTTATAAGTTTCCAGGAATGCATCAATTTCTTCCAGATTGCTTAATTTGTTGGCATATAGTTGCTGACAAAAATTTCTAACAGTTGTTTCTATTTCCGTGGTATTAGTCATGACCTCTCCCTTTCATTCATGATTTAATTGCTTTGAGTCCTTTCTCTTCTCTTTTGGATAAGTATGTCCAGAGGTTTATTGAGATTATTAATTCTTTCAAAGAATGAGCTTCTAGATTTGTTGATCTGTTCTACTGTTTTTCTGGTTTTGATTTCATTGATTTTCACTCCAATGTTCAGTATTTCTCTTTTCCTGTTTGGTTTAGGCTTTATTTGTTGTTCTTTCTCCAGGTCCTTTAGGTGTAAAGTATTCTTGTGTATTTGGGATTTTTCTAATTTTTTGAGGGAAGCTTGGATGGCTATGTACTTCCCTCTTAGGACCGCCTGTGCAGTATCCCATAGGTTTTGAACTGATGTGTCTTTATTCTCAATGAATTGTTTAAGTTCTTCTTTAATTTCTCAGTTGGCACAATCATTCTTTAGCAAGATGCTTTTTAACTTTCAGTGTTTGAGTTCCTTCCAAATTTCTTCTTGTTGTTGAGTTCCAGTTTCAAAGCACTGAAGTCTGAAAATATGCAGGAAATATCTCAGTCTTTTGGTATTGGTTGAGATCTGATTTGTGACCTAGTACATAGTCTATTCTGAAGAAAGTTCCATGTGCACAAGAGAAGTATGAGTATTCTGTTGTTTTAGGATGGAATGTTCTGTACATGTCTGTGAAGTCCATCTGGTCCAATGTGTCATTCAAAGATCTTGTTTCTTTTTTGATGTTCTGCTAGATGATCAGTCAGTTGCTGTTAGTGGAGTG
Source organism: Taxidea taxus jeffersonii (assembly GCA_003697995.1). Taxonomy (NCBI): domain Eukaryota; kingdom Metazoa; phylum Chordata; class Mammalia; order Carnivora; family Mustelidae; genus Taxidea; species Taxidea taxus. The sequence continues at coordinate 31,365 of ML099755.1, forward strand.
TTGAAGTTTCCTACTATTAATGTATCATTATTGATTTTTTTATTAATTTATTAATTGGTTTATATAATTGGATGCTCCCATGTTGGGGGCATAGATATTTACAATTCTTAGATCTTCTTGTTGGATAGACCCTTTAAGTATGATATATTGTCTGTCTTCATCTCTTACTACATCTCTTACTACAATATTTGGTTTAAAACCTAATTTGTCTGATATGAGGATTGGTACTTCAGCTTTGTTTTGAAGTCCATTAATGTGATAAATTGTTCTTCATCCCCTCACTTTCAATCTAGATATGTCTTTAGGTTCAATATGAGTCTCTTGTAGACAGCATATGAATGGGTCCTGGTTTTTTTATGAAAAAAATATTTATAAACTATAAGTGTAAATCAAGAAAAATAAAATGTACATCATGTGTCTCCACAAAGGCATTAAAGAAACTCCAGAATTTTAAAATAGTGATTTGGTAAATAATATTACAGAGATTATTGCAGGTATAAGTATAGATAGCCAATATGAAAACAGAAGTAATGAGAACAAATGGAGTCATTTGTATAAGTATGAAATACCCATATTTATGCCCTAGACACAAGAACATACCTATTAAGTATCAGATAATGTCATCACATATAATATAGCTTTTAGGAAACAGTATATACTTGTAAGAAAATGAGAGTGAAAAAAGCAAGTGTCTTAGTATAATTATAAAAACTGATTTGGCCTCACAAACTCTTAAAGAATCTCAGGAGCCCCCAGATTCCACTCTGAGAACATTTGAGTTAGACTTCCCACTTTCCAATATGACATGGAACCACTCAATCAATTTGTGCTTTTTTTTTTTTACTTGCAAGATGAAGAAAAATTAAACTGGGTGACCTTCTGTAATTGCTTAGAAATCTGAGATATGAAGGTGAATAATTAACAAAATAATTACTCATCAGCCCCTCTAGGTCTTCTCTACTTCCCATTAGATCTTGCTTATTATTCAGTCGAAACTGGATGATGTGATAACCCCAGTTAAAAATGAAATATTGGGGGTGGTGGGGTTACATCATATGTTTAAATAAAGCTTAAATAAAGTTTAAAAAAAAATGAAATATTGGGAACAGAGAGTTCACAGAAAAGCTTGCCAGTTTATTTTCTCTTCCAAAGCAACATATAGATTTCCCAATACCTTCCTCCTTTTCACCTGCTAATCCAGTTTCTGGAATAGAAAAATCTACAGAAATATGTTCCTAAGTGTCATGAACAATTAAAATATCTATTATTGTACTTTGGTATCCACAGAGTAAATACCTATAGAAGTTCCATAAAGAAAAAGAGAAAGGAATCAAAACCTATCAATACAACAACAAAAACCAAACACAAAGAAAGACAGTAAGAGGGGGAAAAAAAGGAATAAAATAACTACAAGATGAAAAAAAAAAACAGTTAACACAATGGTGATAGTAAATTCTTCCTTACCAATAATTACTTTAAATGTAAATGGAGTAAAGCCCCCAATAAAAAGATACAGAATGCCTGAATAGATTAAAAACCAAGATCCAACTATATTATGTCTACAAGAAACTCATTGCAGATTCAAGGACATACATAGGCTGAAGGTAAAGGGAAGGAAAGAAATATTCCATGCAAATAGTAAGTAACCAAAACAGCAGGAGTGGCTATACTTATATCAGACAAAATAGACTTTAGGTCAAAAACTATCTCTAGAAACAAAAGTCAATATATAATGATAAAAGGATCAATTCAACAGGAAGATATAACAAAGGCAAATACATATGTACCAAATGATCTAAGTATATAAAGCAAATATTGATAGATCTGAAAGGAGAAGTTGACAGAGATACAATAACTGTATTAGATTTCAGTATCCCTTTTCAATAAGGGATTTAACATCTGGACAGAAAATGAATAAAGAAATAGCTGACATAACACCAAATGTACCTAACAGACAGATAAAGAATTTTTCACCTAACAGTAGAATACACATCCTTCTCAAATGCACATATAACATCTTCAGGATAGATCACATGTTATGTCATGAAACATCTCTTAATAAATTTAAGATCAAAATAATTCTAAGCTATCTTTCCAACCACCATGGAATGAAACTAGAAATCAATAAGAGCAAGACAACAGAAAAACTCAAATACATGAAACTGAAATATACTTGAAAAATCAGTGGATCAAATAGGAAATCAAAAGGGAATTTAAATAATATCTTGAGAAAAAACAAAATACAGCATACCAAAATGTATAGGATGCAGTAAAAGCAGTACTAAGGGAGAATTTTATAGTGATAAAAGCCTACATTAAAAAGGAAAGATATCTTATAAATAACCAAACTTTATACCTCAAGGAATAGAAAAGAACAAACTAAGCCCAAAGTTAGAGGAAGGAAGGAAAATCAGAGAATGGGGGGAAAAGTAGAAAAAATATCACAAGACTAAGAGTTGGGTTTTTTAAAAAGTGAACATAAAAGACAAATGTAGACTAGGAATAAAAACAGAATTCTCAAATAAACAAAAGCAGACATGAAAGAGGAGACACTGCAATGGATGCTTGAGGAATAAAAATGTCCATAAGGGATTATTATGAATAATTATGTGTCAACAAATCACATAACATAGAATAAGTGGATAAATTTCTAGAAACATACAACTTACCAAAACTGAATCAAGAAGAAATAGAAAGCCTGAACAGACCAGTAACAAATAAGAGGATTGAAGTAGTAATTTAAAAACCTCCCAACAAGGAAAACCCCAGGACTAAATGGCTTCACAACTGAATTCTAACACACTTTAAGAGAACTAATATCAATCCTTCTCAAACTCTTCCAAAAAATGGTAAAAGGAATACTTCCAAACCTGTATGAGGCCAGCATCACCCTGATACCAAAGTCAGAAAAAGAGTACAACAAAACTACAGACCAATATCTCTGATGAACATAGATGCAAAAATCCTCGATAAAATACCAACAGACCAAATTTAACAACACATTAAAAAGATTATACACCATGACCAAGTGAGATTTAACCCTGAGATGCAAGGTTGGTTTAACATATGCAAATTAATCACTGTGATACACTCCATTAATAAAATAAAAGATAAAAAGTATGATAATTTCAATAGCTGTAGAAAAAGCATTTGGAAAATGGAATAATCATTCATGACAAAAACTCTTAACAAAATGGGTATGGAAGGAACTTACCTCAACACAGCAGAGGCTATTTATGAAAGCCCCATAAGTAACATAATCAATGGGGGAAAACAGAAAAATGTTACCTCTAAGATCTGATTATAAGGCAAGGATTCCCATTTTCACCACTTCTAGTCAACAAAGTACTGGAAGTACTAGGAAGAGCAATTAGACAACAAAAGGAAATAAAAGCATCCAATTCTGAAAAGAAGTAAAATTATCTGTTTGCAGATGACATGATTCTATATGTAGAGAACCCTAAAGACTTCATTTTTTTAAAAAGCCTCTTACAACTAATAAGAAAATTCTGTAAATTTGGAGGATACAATGTCAACATGCAAAAATCAGTTGCATTTCTTTATACCAAAAGTGATCTACCCAAAAAGGAAATCAAGGAAATAATCCCATTTACAGCAGCATCAAAAAAAAAAATACCTAGGAATAAATTTAACCAAGGTACACTGAAAACTAAGACACTGATAAAAGAAATTGTAGAAGGCACAACTAAACATAGATACCCCATGTTTATGCAATGAAAGAATATTGTTACAATGTTCATAGTACCGAAAGTGCTCTATAGATTCAATGCAATCCATAACAAAATTCCAATGGCATTTTTTAAAGAAATAGAACAAACCTAAAATTTGTATGGAACTACAAAATACCCTGAATATCCAAAGCAATCTTGACAAAGAAGAATAAAGTTGGAAGCATCATATTTCCTGATCTCAAATTATATTATGACTCTATAGTGATCAAAATAGTATGGTACTAGTATATAAACAGACACATAGACCAATAGAACAGAATAGAGGGCCTGGAAATAAACCCAAGCATATATGGTCAATGAATTTTCAACAATGGTGGTAAGAATATACAATAAGGAAAGGATAGTCTTTTCAAATGGTACTGGGAAAACTGAATATCCACATACAGAAGAGTAAAATTGGGCCTGTATATTACCATACAAAATAATCAATTTAAGGTGGATTAAAGACTTAAATTTAAGATCTAAAACTATAAATCTCCTAGAAGAAAACACAAGGAGAAATCTCCTTGATATTGGTCTAGACAATAATTTTTTGGATACAACATCAAAAGCTTAGGCAACAAAAGCAAAAATAAACAAGTAGGACTTCATCAAATGAGTAAGCTTATGCATAACAAAGGAACTTTCTTGACTCAGGACAATGATGAAAGCAGATATATTGTACTTTCAATGGTTTCATTTTTTCATAATTTAATTTTCTCCTTAGCCCCTGATTTGCAAATAGCTGCTTGGAAGTCTCCTGTGAATCTTAGAAACAAATCCCATAGGCTTGGTTAGCAAAACCATATTAAAACTGAACATAAAAGAGAACAATTAGAATTAATTAGGCTAATTGACAAATAGAAGCTTATTATAACCTTATTATCCTCCACAAATACATAGTGTAAGGAATCTTTGTTGCTCTTAGACCTGGCATCTTTTTGTTTTGTTTTGTTTTGAGCTTTATTGCCTTAGGACAGCTAAACTGTATAGACTAGTGATTGGATTAAAATATTAAATGTAATAAAACTCAAGAGAAGACATTAGATTGCTTTTTTTTTTTAAGATTTTATTTATTTATTTATTTATTTGTCAGAGAGAGAAGGAGAGAGAGTGAACGAGCACAGGCAGACAGAGTTGCAGGCAGAGGCAGAGGGAGAAGCAGGCTCCCTGCTGAGCAAGGAGCCCCATGTGGGACTCAATCCCAGGACGCTGGGATCCTGACCTGAGCCGAAGGCAGCTGCCTAACCAACTGAGCCACCCAGGCGTCCCTAGATTGCTTTTTTAATTGATATTCTCTCACCCTAGTCATTATTTACCCTAATTAGCTTTGCAGTATGATGTTGCCTGAAATAAAAATAGTATCCTCCAGTGGTTTCTCTTCATGACCTGACCACATCCTTGGAAACTCTTACCCACTAAGTTTGGGTTCTTCAGTTTCCCTGGGTTCTTCAAATATGCTGAAGAGTTGAAGGAGTGGAGAAACACTTCTTTACTCCAACAAAACTGAAGATCCATTGGTTAGCTGAGATGAGGAACAGATCCTACCTCTGTTCGGGGTCAGTTGGCTGACTCTGAGCTTGTTACCAACCCTTCTGTACCACCATTTCATCATAGTTCTTAAGGCTAGATTTCTAAAATCAAGGTGTTAGCAGGGTTATCCTTTCAAAATCTCTGGAGGAGAATTCTTTTCTGTCCCTTCCAGCTTCGGGTAGTCCCAGACATTCTTTGGCTTGTGGATGTAATCATCCCAATCTCTGCCTCTGTCATCACATGACTGTGTTCTCCCTGTGTCCTCACATTTTCATATTTTTCCACATACTATTTATTGAATGAATGATATTACTTACTGTAAAATCTTTCCAATGAACCCTTGTTATCAGGGCCTGAAAACTTTTCATTGTTAACTGGGAAGTTCACTCAAAATTGCTACCAAATATGTTACTAGAGCTGGTCATGTTAATTATCACTTTCATAGACCATTAACTCAAATATTAAATTAAAATGGCTACACAAATGGATGCAGAGAGCATACAAACAAATCATATTCTGAACTACAGGTTAAAGGACACATTGATGAATTTCATGTGATCTTAAGATATGAAGAGGAACATTAATATCTCTAAAACCATGGAGAGGCATGACTATTTGAAATCAGTATGAAAGCTCCACTAAATTATATTATACTTTTCACTTTTTTTCCTAAATAAGAGAAATTAGGAGAAATGGCAGTGCCTTAGGAAAACCAAACTCTTGAGCAGAAATATAAGTTTTTAGGACATTCAGCAACTAATCTAGAAAGCTGTTCTTTTCATTCTTTTTGAGTGATCTGCTTAAGAAAGTCCTCTCACCAGAGTTTTATCAGGAGTGGAAGTCATCTGGGAGAAAAATTGGCTCAACCAAGTCGATTCCTAATTATTTAGTCAATTTAGTCAATTCCTAATTATTCCATACTTGAAAATTTGATTCCCAGATTATCAAAGCATAAACATTCTTCTTCCTCTGGGTTTTATGGTCATTTTTCTGCTCCCTCACTACCAGTGGGCTAAAGTAAGATAAAATAAAGGATAAGCAACCAATTTTACTATGTTAATAAATATAGTTGGTGGGTAGGAAGATGAAATGGGATTTAATCATTTATGGATTTAATGTATTTCTGAGAATTCCTGACCACCGTGAAGATAGCTAATAGTTCATTGTTGTAGTGCTAGTTATTTATTATATAAATGAGTGCTAGGTACTGCATTGAAAGAAAATTAAACAGAAGGAAGGAGCATGCATGGCCAGGAAACTTACAAGGTAAATTAAGGAGCCAAACATAAGAAAACTCAGAAACTTTCAGTACTGTGGAATATTTAGATTCACCCTTCATAAAAAAGTTTGCTGATCCCTGAACTAAGCCATCTGAGATTTCCTCCAATTTTGATATTCCATACAAACTATGAAATTGTTATAATTTATGCAGTGGCTTTTCTTTATAGAGAAGTTGGCATCTAATATTTCTAGTAGAAGAAGGTTTTCTTCTTCACGTTTCATGAATATAGTTAAAGGCAGTATCTGCAGAGTTTTTTTTTTACTTTCTAAATTCTGTATTTATTAAAAACAGATACACATTCTAGCTCATTATTTCAGCATTAGCATGTAATGGTTATGGAGAATTGCCTCCTAGCAGCTTTTTTTTTTTTAATTTTGTTATGTTAGTCACTATAGAGTACTTCATTAGTTTTTGATGTAGTGTTCCATGATTCATTATTTGTTTATAACACCCAGTTCTCCTTGCAATACATGCCTTCCTTAATACTGGTCACTGGGCTAAGCCATCCCCCCAACCCCCCACCCTCTGAAACCCTCAGTTTGTTTCCCGGAGTCCATAGTCCCTCATGGTTCATCTCCCCCTCTGATATCCTCCTCTTCATTTCCTCCTTCCTTTTCCTAATGTCCTCCATGCTATTCCTTATGTTCCACATATAAGTGAAACCATATGACACTGAGGGCTTGTTTTTTTTTAAACCATCATCATCAAAAATGTTTTAAGTGTGGTAAATGAACCTTTACAAATAGCAGCTGGAGACTCCTGTAATTAAAATCAGAAGAAAAACTGTTTGAGGATATTGATTTCTTATTTCACTGGCATGACTTCTTGGAATGCAGAAGTAAAATAGTAGCAATACACTACAATGTCAACTATGAAAATTAATAAACGGAAACCTCATTAAAATAGAGTCCAGAGATTTAGCAGGGGGAGCTCTTATGCCACGACTCATCCTGAATCACAGACCGACAGGAAGAGAAAAACCTTGCAGGTGGATACTAATTTACTACACCAGCAAGAGGAAGGAAGTCTTCCTCCTCCCTCAGCAATAGCACAGCCAGTTAGAGACAGTCAGAGGTCAGCCAAGGAAAAGCCACTATACTTAGAACTCCCAATTTACTCCAATAAACTTTTTGTTTACAGTGCCTTCCAAACTTCCCAATTTCCTCTATAAAAGAGCACTCCTCTCCTTTGTTGGTTAGAATTGCCTATGGTTTTGTCACAGCTTCTATTGGAATTCTCTGCTATTCCTGAATAAACCCATCTTTCACTGATAATAATAGGCAGCTTTATTTTTTAATAAATAAATAAATATAAATAAATTAATTAAAAATAAATAAATAAATAAATAAATAAATAAATAATAGGAAGCTTTATTTTTTAAAGTTAACTTTTTTAAGGTTTTCCAAAGAAAACCTCCAATGACTCCAAGGTTGGGGAACAAACAGATGCTGGTACCAGAGCTGATCGTGCTATTTTCTTGCTGACTCTGACGTCTGAGGGTAAGTTTTCTCCTGCATTTAAAGCACTATGCCTTGTGTCTGAGCTCTCCAGGCTTTATCTGGGATCTATTTTAACAGCCTTGCTTTTTGTTTTTATCTGTAAGTATATTCCTTGGCTTTCAGTCTCACTCCTTTTCAGAATCAGACTATTCCTGATGGAACTGTGATAGCCTTTGGTATGATTTCTTTTAGGAACCAGACTGTTCTTTTTGGAACTGTGCCAGTTGGAAATGTGTAGGCCTTTGGTCTGACTCCTTAAGATTGGACTTTTCTGGTTGGTACTGTGCCTTATACACTGAAAACTACCTGGAACTGGACTATTCCTACTGAACTGTGCTGGTCTTTGGTCTGATTCATTCTGTAACCAGGCAGTTCCTGGAAAACCTCTAAAAAAATGGAATCCCAGTCATCAAAATGTTTTTTAATTCTTTTTTAAAATTAATTTTATTTTTATTTAAACATATAATGTAACCCCCCCACCCTCTCCCAACCCCCCCCCCCCCCCCACCCTCTCTCAGTTTGTTTTATGACATTAAGAGTCTCTTTTGGTTTGTCTCCCTCCAGATCCCATCTTGTTTCATTTTTTCTTTTCCTACCCCCTTAACCCCCACCCCCGTTGCATCTCCACTTCCTCATATTAGGGAGACATGGATGGAACTAGAGGGTATTATGCTTAGCGAAATAAGTCAATTGGAGAAAGACATCAAAATGTTTTGAGTCCACCTCCCCTTTCTGAGACTCCATCCAGTTTTATGGTTAGAAACTAAGTTCCCCTGTCATGCATATTTTTAATCATGTGGACCAACTTAGTCAAAATAAGTTCTTTTTTTTCTTTCATTTTTTTATTCTTTTAAGTTTTTATTTAAATTTCAGTTAACATAAAATGTAATATTAGTTATAGGTGTATAATTCAGTGGTTAAACACTTACATACCACACCCAATGCTCATCACAAGTGCACTCCTTAATCCCCATCATCTATTTAACCCATACTCCACCCACCTTCTTCTGGTAATCATGTTTGTTCTCTATTGTTGAGTCTGTTTCTTGGCTTGCTTCTCTCTTTTTCTCTTTGCTTGTTTATTTTGTTTCTTAAATTCCACATATGAGTGAAATAATATGGTTATTTATCTTTCTCTGACTGACCTATTTCACTTAGCCTAATACTCTCTAGCTCTATTCATGTCCTTGCAAATGGCAAGATTTCATTCTTTTTTATAGCTGAGTAATATTCCATTCTCTCTCTCTCTCTCTATATATATATATATATACATATATATAGATATAGATATAGATATATGTATATATATGTGTATATAGAGAGAATATATATATATGTGTATATATATATATATATAATGTCACAGTTTCTTTATCCATTCATCACTTGATGGGCATTGGAGCTCTTTGCATTATTTGGCTATTATAGATAATGCTGCTACAACCATTGGGTTGCATGTATTCCTTTGCATTAGTATTTTTGTATTCTTTGGGTAAATACCTACCAGTGCAATTGCTGGATCATGGAGTATTTCTATTTTTAACTTTTTGAGGACTCTCCATACTGTTTTCCAGAGTGGCTACACCAGTTTGCATTCCCCCCAAGAAGGTTACCCATCCTCCACATCTTCATCAACACCTGTTGTTTCTTGTGTTGTTAATTTTAGCCATTCTGACAGGTGTGCCATGATATCTCATTGTAGTTTTGATTCGTAGTTTTTCCCTGATGGTGAGTGATGTTGAGCATCTTTTCATGTCTGTTGGTCATTTGGATGTCTTCTTTGGAAAAACATCTATTCATATCTTCTGCCCATTTTTTAACTGGATTGGTTTTTGGGTGTTCAGTTTGATAAGTTCTTTATATATTTTGGATACAAACCCTTTATCAGATATGTCATTTACAGCTATCTTCTCCCATTCCATAAGTTGCCTTTTAGTTTAATTAATTGTTTATTGATCGTTTCCTTCACTGTGCAGAAGGATTTTATTTTGATAAAGTCCCAATAGCTTATTTTTGTTTTTGTTTCTCTTGCCTCAAGAGACATGCTAGCAAGAATTTGGTATGGCCAGTGTCAAAGAAGTTACTGTCTGTGTTCTCCTAGAGGATCTTAATGGTTTCCTGTCTCACATGTAGGTCTTTCATCCATTTTGAATTTATTTTTGTGTTTGCTGTAAGCAAGTGGTCCACTTTCATTCTTCTGCATCTGGCTGTCCAGTTTTCCCCAACACCATTTGTTGAGGAGACTGTCTTTTTCCATTGGCTATTCTTTCCTGCTTTGTCAAAGATTATTTGACCATATAGTTCTGGGTCTATTTCTGGGTTCTCTATTCTGTTCCATTGATCTATGTGTCTATTTTCGTGCCAGTATAATACTGTTTTGATCACTACAGTTTTGTACTATAAGTCGAAGTCTGGAATTGTGATGCTTCCAGCTCTGCTTTTCTTTTTCAAGGTTGCTTTGACTATTCATGGTCTTTCGTGGTTCCATACAAATTTTAGGATAGTTTGTCCTTGTTCTGTGAAAAACATTATTGGTATTTTTGTAAAGATTTTATTTATTTATTTATTTATTTATTTGAGAGAAAGAGAGAGGAGAGAGAGAGAGAGTCCATGAGTGGGGGGAGGGGTAGGGAAGAGGAAGTAGCAGGCTCCCTGCTGAGCAAGGAGCCCAGTGTTAGGCTCAATCCCAGGACCCTGGGATCATGACCTGAGCTGAAGGCAGATGCTTAACTGACTGAGCCACTCAGGTATCTCTACTAGTATTTTTTCCCCTGTTGGTACTTTGATAAAGATTGCTTTGGATGGTATAGACATTTTAACAATATTTGGTCTTCCAATCCATGAGCAGGAAGAATGTCTTTCCATTTCTTTGTGTCATCTTCAATTTCTTTCATCAGTGTTTTATAGTGTTTGGAATACAGATCTTTCACCTCTTTAGTTAGGTTTAATCCTATGTATCTTATGGGTTTTGATGCAATTGCAAAGGGATTGATTCCTTGATTTTCTGATGCTTCATTATTAGGGTATAGAAATGCAATAGATTCTGTACTTCGGTTTTGCATCTTGCAACTTTATTGAATTCATGAATCAGTTCTAGCACTATTTTTTCATGTAGTCTTTTAACCAAATGCAATTTAGAAATTAAATTGCCAGTATAGAAAACTTCCAATCTCACCAAACTTGTTTCATTCAAAATCAAATTAGAAAACCATGGTTTCTCAAGAGAAAAAAAAACTGAATGGGATGCCAATTCTAAATGGTACCTTGAGGCTTCCAGATGTTTCAGGATTTTAAGTTCCTTCTGCAAAATACCATTTCTAGGGTGCCTGGGTAGCTCAGTTGGTTAAGCATCTGCTTTCAGCTCAGATCATGATCCCAGGGTCCTGGGATCAACCCCTACATTGGGCTCCCAGCTCAGCAGGGAGTCTGATCCTCCCTCTCCTTCTCCCCCCTCCCTGCTTGTGCGCTCTCTCTCTCTCTCTCTTGCTGTCTCCCCTAAATAAATAAATAAAATCTTTAAAAATTCTTAAAAAATACTGTTTCTAAATTAAGTGAAGGAAACAATTGAAAGAAATCAAAATGACTTGTGAGGCCTCCTTTTTTCCTCCCCAGTCTTGTCTGTAGACATGCGGTGGCCATGTTGTGCTTAGGTCCTGCCAATTGCACCATTTCATATATTCTCTCTGCCAAACTTTCTTTGTCCTCTGAATCTTCCCCCACTCCTCTCCTGAACCTAATGAAACCTGCCTCTTTAAATTAAATCTTCTGAAGATTGAAGTAAATATCAAGTTTTTTATGTTCCCTGGAATAAGAGTGAATTGCAAACCATAGTTTGAGTTTCTTACAGTGACTGATGGCCCCCATAGGTTTGCTAAAAATTTTAGGGCAGCTATTTCAGCTTATCAACCTGGGTTTTCAGATTTATATAAATTAATCCACATGTTGTGAAGATCAAGTCAAACATTGGATGAAACTAGCCAGAAGGGAACATCCTGAGAGGGATTTAGAGAAACAAAGCCCTAACCTTTGGCAAGATGGTAGATCATTCACTGGAAATCTCCACAGAGCAGTTACAGTTGCTTTTTCTAAGCCTGCTAATTGGAACAAAATTCAGGCTTGCACCCAAAGTCTCATGAACCTGTTCATGACCATTACAGTCAAATCCAAATTGTTTTTTAAAGAAAACTTTGGTCTTCCTTTAGATGTTAAAACCACCTGGGTAGCATTTAACTCTATATTCATTAATGGCCTGAATCAGGATTATTCTCTTTTAGTTAAAGGGGCCTGCTAGGGGCGCCTGAGTGGCTCAGTGGGTTAAGGCCGCTGCCTTCGGCTCGGGTCATGATCCCATGATCGGGTCGTGGGATCGAGCCCTGCATCGGGCTCTCTGCTCTGCGGACAGCCTGTTTCCTCCTCTCTCTCTCTGCCTCCTGCCTACTTGTGATCTCTATCAAAAAAATAAATAAATAAATCTTTTTTTTAAAAAAGGCCTGCTAATTTGCATCCTAGATGAGCCACCTAAAAGAGAAACCATTAAAATTCTCAATTTTTAATTTCAGCAAATGAAGGCCCCTAAGCAAAACTAAAAGCCTTCTAGTTTATGGTATTATTGGAAAGAATCAGGACACTTAAAAAAAAAAGAAAGAAAGAAAAGATTGTTATAAACTTAAGCGCTCCAGGCACCTTGAGCTCTCTAACCAACATTTCCCATGTCTCCCTAATTTACAATGATAGGGCTCTGAAGAACTACAGGGGTTCTTTGCAATCTTCCTTGTTAAATGGGTCAAAAAACCCCACTCTCCAGATTGGGAATGAACCTTTCTCTTTGTCCTTATTGACACTGGAGCAACATTCTTGGTGCTTAACCTCACTGCTATAAAGCAGTCCCTGTGTTAGAGTACTGAAACAGTTCAAATAGTGGTTGTATCCAAAAAACCTTAACAGATGCCTGTCTCTTAACCTATTCCCTTCTGCCTAGGCCCTTTGAGGAATACTCACCCTTTTTCTTCTTAGTTCCTCCACCTCCTATGAATTTATTGGGCCAAGATTTCATAGAAAATTATCACACCAGAATTTTTCCCCCAAGGGGGAAACAGTTCTGTTATTTGACAATAGTAACCAAAATAGCCAACCAGGGGAAATAAATGGCCCTTCACCAACTTATCTGTCCTCTGTCTCTGATGGCACTATAGCTGAAGACACCGATCATTTATACCTACTAAATCAGTTACCATTCTTGGGGTGCCTGGGTGCCTCAGTGGGTTAAAGCCTTTGCCTTCGGCTCAGGTCATGATCCCAGAGTCCTGGGATCGAGCCCTGCATTGGGCTCTCTGCTCAGCAGGGAGCCTGCTTCCTCCTCTCTCTCTGCCTGTTTCTCTGCCTACTTGTGATCCCTGTCTGTCAAATAAATAAATAATTTTTTTAAAAAAAATCAGCTACCATTCTCTTAATGGGCAAAATTCTCAACATCCTGATATTGGTAGAATTGATAGTGTACCTCCAAGATTCAAAAAGATTGCTCAAAATCTCTCTCCAGAATAACAATGCTTATAAGTAAAGACCTTCAGGGCAGGTCCATACTAGATTATAAGGCCCAGGGTCTGCATTAGTCCCCATAACACCCCTATTTTACTCGTGAGAAAACCCAAGGCTGAGGATGGAGGTTTGTCTAGGAACTCTGAATAATAAATAACATTGTTATCCCTTGGTACCCCATTGTTCCTAACCCCCATACACTACTGGTATTCATTACCACTGAAAGAAAATTTTTCACTGTAATCAACTTATGCAGTGCATTATTAGTATTCCAGTTGATTAAGGGTAGCTGGTACCTTTTTTATTTCACTTGGGGAGAATGGAAATACACCTGGGCACTAATGCTCCAGGGTTTCACAGAAAGAAAGTCCTTCTTATTTTTCACAAACCTTACAAACTGATTTAAATGATGATAAAATTTTCTGTAGGCTCTACTTTGTTATAATATGCAGATAATTTGCTTCTCTGCTCCCCCCTTCTCAAACCTCTTCACAGGAAGAGAGCATTCACCTCTTTAACTTTTGGCCTTAAAGGACATAAGTTCTCTAGAGAACAATTGCAGTTTACTTGCCTCAGGTTAGATACTGAAGGCATCAGATCTCAAAACAAGGACTACATTTGGATCCAGATGAAAATCCTCACACTATGACAATTTAGAAATAATTCCTCTAACCAATGCAGATTTTCATGGTTTATTGGTAGTTCTAATTTAAAGAATGAAATAAATATTGTATTGGGTATACCGTTATAACTACTTTTGAAGTGATTAAGATGGCACCTTTACAGTTTGGCTACTTCAACCCAACAGGCTGAATTATACACACTTACTCAAGCTTCTTTTACTTTAGCCAAGGGCAAAAGTACAAGCATTTATACCAACAGTTGGTATGCCTTTGGGGTAGCCCATGACTAATAAAATATTATACAATGAGATCTCCTTGCCCTCAATGGACACAATATTAAAAATGGTTCCTATGTCCAAACATTTATTTGATGCCATAGTCTTGTCAGCTTCTCTGGCTATTAAGGTTCCTGGACATTCCAGACTCCACATCCTGAAGACAAAAGTAATCCACCTCACTGATATTCCCAACAAAAAATGTTGCTCTCAAGGATACCCATAGCCAGACCCCTGTCATTTTCCAAGGGGATGTTCTCCCAAATTATAAGTTTTAGAAAAATTGACAAGAGATACCCAGCAATTGGCCCCAGGAAGGGAAAAAATGGAAATCTAATAATTTCTGGCTCAATAAAAAGAGAACTCTGGTTTGAACCAAATAACAATCCAGCTTACCAGACATTCTAAAATTCCCACTATTTACAACTGCATATGCATTAAACAATTGATCTACTGACAAAATGATAGCATTTATGAACAAGTATTGGTGAGCAAAAGTTAATAAGCCTGCAAGAGTTGCCTACTTTGCCTGTCCCACCTGTCCAAACCACAATCCATGGAAACCTGTTTGTACAAATGGATTTCACACAGCTTCTCCATCTCATGGATGTTCATATGTTTTAGTCATGGCCTGTATGTTTTCTCATGGGAACTTAACTTTTCTTGTAGATACGCCAATGGATCTTCTCTTAGAAATGATTATTCCTACCTGGGGAGCCCCTCTTGAACTTTATAGTGATTGGGGAACATATTTTACTGGTCAGGTGCTTCAACAATTCTGTGTTTTGCCTGTGTCGCAATACTTTCATTATGCATACAATCCTCAATCCTCAGAGTTAGTCACACTCACTAATGGCACTATTAAGACTTAATTGACAAAATTTGTAGAGACTCTCCAAAAACTTTGGCCTAAAGCATAATTGCTGGTCCTTCTAAATCTCAGATCCAACCCCTTAGGAATTCATAAGCATAAAGCATAAATCCTTTAAGATACTCAGAAGATGTACCCTGCATTTGGCCCTTGCCTCCTCTGACCCACAGTTGATATGAGGAGATATACTTCAATACTGTAAAGACTTAATTGTTTCTATTAAAAATAACCATGCTTTGGTATTACAATCTTTTCACAGTGCACTCCTGGGAGATGATGACTTTAAGCATCACACCTTGCAACCTGGAGATTTTTCTGTTGGAAAAGACACCTCCATAAAGACTCTTCAACCTCACTGGAAAGGCCTTCATCAGGAACTGCTAACCAACCCATGTGCCACCAAACCCCAGAGAATAGATTCTTGGATTTACATGACACACCTAAAAAGGAAAAGCACCAAACCCTGACTGAACCTGCACACTATGTAGTGAACTGAAAGTAAAAACTTTCAGGAATTAAGGCAGATGACATCTGATGAGGCAGCTTTCCCAAGATATCTAGACTATGTTTGTATACATTTTTCTCATGGTCACATCTTCTAGCTCTTTTGTGGAGTTTCCCAAACTCTTACAAAAGGGGGAAACTTCTATGATTTTGGCCTTTTGGAAACAGCCTCATCATGATCCTGTGACAAATAAATTTTTCACTTGTCTTCTCTGAAAAGTTTGAAGGTTCAGAGTTCACAAAAGTCTTTCTTTCATCTGAACTGTTAACTAACTTTGGATTCTTATCCAAATTCATGATCTCTGAATTTACAGCCTTACAGACTGTATATCAAAAACATATGGTTCTAAATAGTTCTTTTAAGATTAAAAAAATACTGTTTTAAACTTTTTTTGAGGTTTTGCTGTTTTACAAAAAGTTCATCAGCTATTGCTTCATGTATATACCTGTACTGAATCTTCCCATATGCACTCAGTTAATTCTTTCAGTGTGCTCCTGCAGTATTCACTATTTTGCTTTCATTTTTGCTTTAAGCAGAGACTTCCAGATTCCAGGTTTGCCTTTATAGGGAGAGACTTTCTCCCTGAAGTTGTAATAAGTGCCAATAAATATTTCAGTTGGCTACTTTCAGTCCTAGAGTCTTGGTCTAGAACCATCATATATACTTGGAATTATGTTACTTACGTTTCGTATAATTAAGTTTTGTTCTTTGTTCACTATTAAACCTTTTTTGTAGAAAAGATGTACTCAGTAAACTGATAATGGGTTAGTACATCAAGATCATCTCCGACACTTATGACTTTGGGAAGATGTAGACTTTAGGTGGGAAGTGCCTGAGAGTTTCTTCCTCCTAATCTTCCTTGTTACTCAAACGTGACTTTAAGTGGTTTCCAAATACCATGCACTTTCCCTCCAATGTAAGACATTACAGCCATGAAAGGTTCTTCCTGGCACTGTGGGGGAAAAAACTAAATATAAAGAACCTGACTATTGATCAGTGATCCTTTCAAAGAAAGATCTTGATCAAAAAGGGGAAAGGTGAAAATTAACAAAAGGAAATTGAATTGGGAGGTTTGACATGGGGAGCTATCACACTCTACCACTCATAGTCAATTGCAGACTATAGAAAGAGACACTGAAAGAGACCTTGCCCCATGGACACTACCTTACTACCCCAGAAGGAGGAAGGAAAGCATCCTCTTCCCCCAGCAACATCTCAGCCACTATACTTGAAACTCCCAATTGACGCCAATAAACTTTTTGTTTACAAACAGCCTTCCCAACTTCTCACTTTCCTCTATAAAAGAGCATTCTTCTCTTTTGGTGGATTTGCCCAAGGTTTTGTCATAGTTTGCTTTCCCTAGATTGGAATTCTCTGCCATTTCTGAATAAAACCGTCTTTTACTGATAGAATAATGGACAGTGTTATTTTTTAAGGTTAACACAGCATATGTAGAAAAGACATATTTTGTCATGAGCCTCCTGACAACACAGGCTATAGTCAATATTCTTAACCTTATGCCCATTAACAGTAACTTTTCATTCCTCCACAACACAGTCCTATCCCTAGGCAGCCATTAATCTACCTTCTGTCTCTATAGATTTGCATGTTCTAAAGTGGAAGCATGCAATATATGAGATTCATATGTAACACATATGTACATGGATTAGTACTTCATTCTTCATTTTTATTGCCATGATATTCCATGATATATCCAGGATATAAAATATTTTATTTGTCCATTCATCAGTTGGGCATTTAGGTTGTTTACATATTTGGGCTATTATGAATGGGCTTCTATCTAGGAATGGTACTTTGAGGAACTATCAGACTGTTTTCCAAAATAACTGCACCATTTTACATTCCTACCAGCACTGTAGGAAGGTTCAAATTTCTCCATATCCTTGCAAACAATCCTATTTTGTCTTATTTATTATACCCATCTGGTGAGTGTGAAGTGATATTATCCTCTAGTTTTGATTTGCACTTCCCTAATGGCAAATGATGTTGAGCAACTTTTCATGTGCTTATTGGATATTTGTACATCTTCCCTGGAAAATTTTATTCAGATCCTCCACCCATTTTTAATAGGGTTATTAGGATTTTTGTTATTGAGTTGTAATTTTATTTATATATTCTGGATACAGTTTCTTATCAGATATATTATTGGAAAATATTTTCTTCTACTCTAAGTGTCTTTTCACTTTTTAAAAAATTTACTTTCTTATTTACTTATATGTATATTTATTATTATATTAATTAACCAACATACAGTACATCATTAGTTTTTCATGTAGTGTTCAATGATTCATTACATGTGTGTAACACCCAGTGCACATCACAACACATGCCCTCTTCATACCCATCACCCAGTTACACATCTCCTCACCCCTTTCCCTTCTGTAACCCTCAGTCTGTTTCCTGGAGTCATGAGTTTCATATGGTTTTTCTCCCTCTGATTTCTTCCCATTCAGTTTTCCTGACCTTCCCCTGTGGTCCTCCATTCTATTCCTTATGTTCCACATATGAGTGAAACCATAGGATAAGTGTCTTTCTCTGCCTGACTTAATTCACTTAGCATAATCCCTTCTATTTCCATTCATGTCAATGTAAATTTTAGATATTTATCCTTTCTGATGGCTAATATTCCATTGTACATATGAACCACATCTTTTTTATCCATTCATCTGTTGAAAGACATCTTGGCTCCTTCCAGTTTGGTTATTGTAGACATTGCTGCTATGAACACTGGGGTGCAGGTGCCGCTTCTTTTCACTACATCTGTATCTTTGGGGTAAATACCTAGTAGTTCAGTTCCTGGTTCATAGGGTAGCTCTATTCTTAACATCTTGAGGAACCTCCACAATGTTTTCCAGAGTGGTTGTACCAGCTTGCATGCCCACCAACAGTGTAAGAGGGTTCCCTTTTTTCCACATCCTCGCCAACATTTGTTGTTTCATGCCTTGTTAATTTTAGCCATTTTAACTGTTATAAGGCAGTATCTCACTGTGGTTTTGATTTGTATTTCCCTGATGGCTAGTGATGTTGAACATTTTTTCATGTATCTGTTAACCATTTGTATGTCTTCTTTGGAGAAATGTCTGTTTATGTCTTCAGCCCATTTCTTGACTGGATTATTTTTTGGGGGGGTTGAGTTTGAGAAGTTCTTTATAGATCTTGGATATAAGCTCTTTATCTGTTATATCATCTTCAGCTATCTTCTCCCATTCCACAGGTTGCCCTTTATTTTGTGGACTGTTTCTTTTGCTGTGCAGAAGCTTTTCATCTTGAAGTCCCAGTAGTTCACTTTTGATTTTGTTCCCCTTGCCATTGGAAAGGTATCTAGCGAGAAGTTACTGTTGCTGAGGTTGCTGCCTGTGTTCTCCTCTGGGATTTTGATAGATTCCTGTCTCACATTGAGGTCTCTCATCCATTTTGAGCTTATCTTTGTGTACGGTGTAAGAAAATGGTACACTTTCATTCTTCTACATGTAGCTATTCAAATCTCCCAGCACCATTTATTGAAGAGACTGTCTTTTTCATTGGATTTTCTTTCCTGCTTTGTTGAAGATTAGTTGCCCCTAGAGTTAAGGATCCATTTCTGGGTTCTCTATTCTGTTCTATTGATCTCTGTGTCCACTATTGTACCCATATCATAATGTCTTGATGATTATAACTTTGTAATATACCTTGAATTCTGGCATTGTGATACCACCAGGATTGTTTTTCTTTTTCAACCTTACTCTGGTTATTCAGTGTCTTTTCTGGTTCCATATAAATTTTAGGATTATTTGTTCCAGCTTTGTGGAAAATGTCAATGATATTTTGATAGAGATTGCCTTGAATGTGTAGATTGCTTCGGTAGCATAGAGATTTTAACAATATTTATTCTTCCAATCCATGAGCATGGAATGATTTTCCATTCCTTTGTGTCTTACTCAATTTCTTTCATAAGTGTTCTATAGTTTTCAGAGTACACATCCTTTGTGTCCTTGGTTAGGTTTATTCCTAGGAATCTTATGGGTTTTGGTGCAACTGTAAATGGGATCAATGCCTTAATTTCTCTTTCTTCTTTCTCGTTGTTAGTATATAGAAATGCAACCGATTTCTGTGCATTGATTTTATATCCTGCCATGATGCCAACTGTATCAGTTCTAGCAATTTGGGGGTGGAGTCTTTTGGGTTTTCCTCATAGAATATTATGACATCTGTAAAGAATGAGAGTTTGACTTCTTCTTTGCCATTTTGAATGCCTTTTATTTCTTGTTGTTGTCTGATTGCTGAGGCTAGGGCTTCTAATACTATGTTGAACAACAGTGGTGACAATCAGCACTGCTGTCGTGTTCCTGACCTTAGGGGGAAAGCTCTCAGTTTTTCCCCATTGAGAATCATATTCGCTGTGGGTTTTTTATAGATGGCTTTTATGATATTGAGGTATATTCCCTCTATCCCTACACTGTGGAGAGTTTTAATCAAATATGTTGTATTTTATCAAATGCTTTTTCTACATCAGTTGAGAGGATCATATGGCTCTTGTCTTTTCTTTTATTAATGTACTGTATCACATTTAGTAATTCACAAATGTTGAATCACCCTTGCAGCCCAGCAATAAATTCCACTTGGTTGTGGTGAATAGTTTTTTCAATGTACTGTTGTATCCTTTGGCTAGTATCTTGGTGATAATTTTGATATCCATGTGCATCAGTGATACTGGTCTGTAATTCTCCTTTTTGATGGGGTCTTTGTCCAGTTTGGGGATCAAGGTAATGCTGGCCTCATAGAATGAGATTGGAAGTTTTCCTTCCATTTTGACTTTTTGAAATAGCTTCAGTAGAATAGGCATTATTTCTTCTTTAAACATTTCATAGAATTCCTCTTGGAAGCCATCTGGCCTGAACTCTTGGGGTTTTTGAGGGGGAAGTTTTTGATTACTGTTTCAATTGCCTTGCTGGTTACTGGTTCTGTTCATATTTTCTATTTCTTCCTGTTTCAGTGTTGGTAGTTTATAATTTCCAGGAAATGCATCCATTTGTTCCAGATTGCCTAGTTTTTGGCATTTAGTTGCTTATAAAATATTCTTTAAATTGTATTCCTTTGGTGTTGGTTGTGATCTCTTCTCTTTCATTCATGATTTTATTCTTTCTCTTTTCTTTTTGATAAGTCTGGCCAGGGGTTTGTCAATCTTAATAATTCTTTCAAGGAAACTGATTCTAATTTCTTTAATCTGTCCTACTGTTCTTCTCATTTCTACTTCATTGATTTCTGCTCTAATCTTTGTTATTTCTCTTCTTCGTGGTTTAGACTTTACTTCCTGTTCCTTCTCCTGGTCCTTTGGGTGTAAGGTTAGCTTGTGCATTTAGGATTTTTCTAATTATTTGAGAGGCTCTTATTGCAATATCATTCCCTCTTAGGATCACCTTTGCTGTATCCCAAAGGTTTTGAACAGCTGTGTTCTTATTTTAATTAGTTTCCATGAAGTTTTAAATTTTTGTTTTTAATCTTTAAAACTTTAACAAAGTTTTTAGTCTTTGCTAATTTCCTGCTTAACTCATTCATTCTTTAATAGTATGCTCTTTAACCTCCAAGTGTTTGAGTACCTTCCAAATTTCCTCTTGTGATTTAGTTCAAGTTTCAAAGTATTGTGGCCTGAAAATATGCAGGGAATAATCCTAATCTTTTGGTGTTGGTTGAGACTTTATTTGTGATCCAGTATGTGGTCTACTCTAGGGAAAGTTCCATGTGCACTTGAGAATGTGCATTCTGTTGCTTTAGAATAAAATGCTCTGTAAACGTCTGTGAAGTCCATCTGGTCCAGTGTCTCATTCAATGCCCTTGTTTCCTTGTTGATCTTCTGCTTAGATGATCTGTCCATTGCTGTTTGTGTGGTGCTGACCTCCCCTAATATTACTGTATTATTATCAATGTGTTTCTTTAATATGATTATTAATTGGCTTATATAATTGGCTGCTCCAAATTAGAAGCAGAAGTATTTATAATTGATCTTCTTGCTGGGTAGACCCTTTAAGTATGATATTGTGTCCCTCTTCAACTCATACTAGTCTTTGGTTTAAAATCTAGTTTGTCTGATATGAGGATTGCTACCTCGGCTTTCTTTTGAAGTCCATTAGCATGAAAAATGATTTTCCACCCCCTCAGTTTTAGTCTGGAGGTGTCTTTAGGTCTAACATGAGTCTCTTGTACACAGCATATGGATGGGTCTTGCTTTTTTTAAAATCAAATCTGATACTCTGTGTCTTTTTATTGGACCATGTAGCCCATTTACATTCAGAGTAACTATAGAAAGAAATTGATTTAGTGCCATTATATTACCTGTAAAGTCTCCATTCCTGTAGATTGTCTCTGTTCCTTTCTGGTTTATCTTACTCTTGGGCTCTCTCTTTGCTTAAAGGATCCCCTTTAATATATCTTGCAGGGCTGGCTTGGTGGTCACATATTCTTTTAGTTTCTGTCTTTCCTGGAGGCTCTTTTTCTCTCTTTCTATTCTGAATAACAGCTTTGCTGGTTAAAGTATTCTTGGCTGCATGTTTTTCTCATTTAGTACCCTGAATATATTATGCCAGTATTTTCTGGCCTGCCAGGTTCTGTGGATAGGTCTGATGCCAGTCTAATATTCCTATCCCTGTAGGTTAGGAATTTATTGTTTGAAGCTGCTTTCAGAATTTTCTCTTTATCTTTGAAATTTGCAGGCTTCACTATTACATGTTTGGTCATTGATCTATTTTTTATTGATTTCGGGAAGGGTCCTCTCTGTCTCTGGGCTATGAATGCCTGTTTCCTTCCCCAGATTAAGGAAGATTTCAGCTAAGATTTGCTCAAATATACCTTCTGGCCCTGTCTCTTTTTCTTTTCCTTTGATATCCCAACAATTCTCATATAATTCATTTTATGGCATCACTGATTTCTCGAAGCCTCCCCTCATGGCCCACTACTTGTTTTTCTCTCTTATCCTCAGCTTCCTTACTTTCCTTCAACTTGTCTTCTATGTCACTGACTCTCTTTTCAGCCTCATTTACCCTAGCTGTTAGAGAATCCAATTTAGACTGCATCTCAGTTAGAGCATTTTTTATTTTGGCCTGATTAGACCTCATTTTTGCACGGAGTGATTCTCTAATGTTTTTTATGCTTTTTTCAAGTCCAGCTAGTAACTTGATAATTGTTATCCTGAATTCTAGTTCTGACATTTTATATTCATATTGATTAGATCTGTGGCAGAGTATTACCTATGGTTCTTTCTTTTGTTGTGAATTCCTCCTTCTTCTGCCCAGAGAAGAATGGATGAAGAAGTGAGCACTATCAAAAAAGTCAACCACAACCCAAGCAAAATATACACTAGACAAATCCAAAGAGGTCAGAAATCAGAAAAGATTTCTGTGTTTTAGAAGACAATAAATCCCAAAAACAAAGAAAGCAAATTATACACACACACACACACACACACACACACACACACACACACACAGAAAATTGAATATAGTGAAAGGAAGACAAAAGTGAAGAATATATCTATAAAATGTAAGTTTAAAAAATGAAAGCTAAAAAAAGGACTTAAAAACAAAGAGTTGATAAAATAAGAGCCTAGCTGGAAAGGGAAAAAAGAAAAAAAGATATGGGAAATTTTAAACTGAAGGATAAGGAAATCATGAGAAAAAAACCCCTCAAATTCTATATATATATTTTTTCCCTAGCACTGGAGTTTTACAGTCCTTTGTGGTCTGTAAACTTGCTGTTCACCTGTTCTTCCAGTTGGTTATCCGAGGGAGGGGCCTGCTGCACTGATTCTCAGGTGTCTTTGCCTGGGCAGAATTGCACCACCCCTTGCTGGGGGACTGGGCTCAGTGTAAGCTGTTTTAAGTTGCTCTATGTGGCTTCTGATCCCTGAAGGTTTTCTGCACCTCTTTAGAGGATCAAAATAAAAATGGCCATGTCCTATCTCCAGGACCAGAGTGGAAAGTTCTCACTCCCCTCTCTTTAGTAAACTATCAGGGATAAATGGTCTTCACTTCTGCATGTGCCAAACTCTGCAGACTCCTATGGTGTGCACCCACCCCTATCCTCCCAGGGGAAGGATGTGCTTCTGCACTTTGTAGGGTCCTGGCATGGAGAGCAGCTGCCCAATAATGGTGCACCAAATTCCTCCGCCCATTTATCTTCTGATATATCTCCTCAAAAACACTCCTCCGCATGTCCTACCTTGCAAAAAGTGGTCGCTTTTCTACTTGTAGAGTTCCAAATATTCTTTTCTTTCTAGTTGAATTCATGGGTATTCAGAATGATTTGATAGCTATGTAGCTAAATTCAAGTGACCAGTTGAAACAAGGTCCCCTACTCTCCCACCATTGTATCTCCCCTCCCTGTTCATATTTTTAGTTTGTTTTTACCTGTAAAATTGACAGTGATATCCTTTCATTCTGTTTTTCCCACTAATTTGAGTCTTCACTATTTTGTTACCCATCAATCTAGTTTAAAAAAATTAGTTTTGTTAATCTTTCCAAAGAACCAACTTGTGGCTTTGCTAATTTTTTCTACTGATTTTGTATTCTCTATTTCATGGATTTATGCTCTAAATTTTCTTTCTGCTAGCTTTTGGTTTAGTTTTCACTTCTTTTTTAGTTTCCTAAGGCAGAAGTTTAGGTTACTGATTTGAGATATTCCTTCCCTTGAAATATAAGCATTTATAGTTACAAAATTCCCTTTAATGACCGCTTTAGCTGCATCCCATACATTTCTGCTTTACCATTTTCACTCATCTCCATAGTTTCCTCTTGTGATTTCTTCTTTGACCCATATTTAAAGTGAGTTAATTTTCTTCTGAAGTACCCATATTTTGTTCCTCTACTATTGAATTCTAATATTTTTATTATGGCCAGAGAACATGTTGTATATGATTTCAATCTTTTAAAATTTATCATTACTTTTTTTTTTGGCCTAGCATTTAATCTATCCTGAAGAATGTTCCATATGCACTTTGGCAAAAAGTATAAGTCTTCTAGTCCCTGGATCTTCTGGCTAGTTCTTCTAACCATTATTGAAAGAGGCCTTGAAATTTTCCACTATTATTATTTAATTGTCTATTTCTCCCTTCAATTCTGTCAGTTTTTGCTTCATGTATTTAGATAGGTTCTTAGGTGTATATAAAATTGTTAGGTGTATATAAAATAGGTGTATTAGAATTGTCATATCTTCCTCATAGATTGAATTTCTAATTGTTATGAAATATCCCTTTTTATCTCTAGTAGCATTTATTTGTTTTAAAGTTTATTTTCTCTGATATTAGTATACAGGTACTTCAACTCTCTTATGGTTCTTTCTCGGAGAATATATATATATATATATATATACACACACACATATATATATACATTTCTCATTCTTTTATTTTTTGTTTTTTTTTCATATTTTTAAAAAGATTTTACTTATTTGACAGACAGAGATCACAAGTAGGCAAAGAGGCAGGCAGAGAGAGAGAAAGGAGGAATCAGGCTCCCTGCGGAGAAGATAGCCTGATGTGGGGCTCGATCCCAGGACCCTGAGATCATGACCTGAGCTGAAGGCAGAGGTTTTACCCACTGAGCCACCCAAGTGTCCCTATTTCTCATTCTTTTAAAAAAGATTTATTTATTTGAGAAAGTGAGGAGAGGAGCAAAGGGAGAGAAACTTCAAGCAGACTCCACGCTGAACATGGAGCCCGATATGGGGCTCAGTCTCACAACCCATGAGGTCATAGCCTGACTGAGCTAAAACCAAGAGTTAGATGCTAACCAACTGAGCCACTCAGGCACCCTTCCCATCTTTTATTTTCAACCTATTTATATATTTGAATATGAAGCCATTTGCCTATAGCCAGAATACCTGTTGGATCAAATTGGATCTCAATTTTTAAAATATATTTTCATTAATTATTTTTATTAACATATAATATATTATTTGCCCCAGGGGTACAGGTCTGTAAATCGTCAGGCTTACAAACTTCACAGCACTCACCATATCACATACCCTCTCCAATGTTCATGGCCCAACCACCCTCTGCACACACCCTCTCCACCCCAGCAACCTTCAGTTTGTTTTGTGAGATTAAGAGTCTCCTATGGTTTGTCTCCCTCCTGATCCCATCTTGTTTCATTTTTTTCCCTACCCACCAAAACTCCCACTCTGCCTCTCAAATTCCTCACATCAGGGAGATCATATGATAATTGTCTATCTCTGTTTGACTTATTTTGCTCAGCATAATACCCTTTATTTCTATCCACATTGTTGCAAATGGCAATATTTCATTTCTTTTGATGGATGCATAGTATTCCATTATATATACAACATATTCTTTATCCATTCATCTGTTGATGGACATCTAGGTTCTTTCCATAGTTTGGCTATTGTGGACAATACTGCTATAAACATTCGGGTGCACGTGCCCCTTCGGATCACTACAGTTGTATCCTTAGGGTGAATATCCAGTAGTGCGATTGCTGGGTCATAGGGTAGCTCTGTTTTCAACTTTTTGAAGAATCTCCATGCTATTTTCCAGAGTGGTTGCACCAGCTTGCCTTCCCACCAAAAGCAGGACAGGAGAACAGGAGGGTTCCCCTGTCTCTGCATCCTCTCCAATGTCTTTCATTTCCTGACTTGTTAATTTTAGCCATTCTGGCTGGTGTGAGTTGGTATCTCACCGTGGCTTTGATTTGTATTTCCCTGATGCCAAGATACGTTGAGCACTTTTTATGTCTGTTGGCCATTTAGATGTCATTGCAGAAATGTCTGTTCATATCTACTGCTCATTTCTTGATTGGATTATTTGTTCTTTGGGTGTTGAGTTTGATAAGCTCTTTATAGATTTTCGATACTAGCCCTTTATCTGATATGTCATTTGCTAATATTTTCTCCCATTCTGTCAGTTGTCTTTTGGTTTTGTTGGCTGTTTCCTTTGCTGTGCAAAAGCTTTTGATCTTGATGAAGTCCCAGTAGTTCATTTTTGCCCTTGCTTCCCTTGCCTTTGGTGATGTTTCTAGGAAGAAGTTGCTGTGACTGAGGTCAGAGAGGTTGCTGCCTGTGTTCTCCTCAAGAATTTCGATGGATTCCTGTCTCACATTGATGTCCTTCATCCATTTTGAGTCTATTTTCATGTGTGGTGTAAGGAAATGGTCCAATTTCATTTTTCTGCATGTGGCTGTCCAATTTTCCCAACACCATTTGTTGAAGAGACTATCATTTTTCCACTGGAAATTCTTTCCTGCTTTGCCAAATATTAGTTGACCACAGAGTTCAGGGTCTATTTCTGGGCTCTCTATTGTGTTCCACTAATCTATGTGTCTGTTTTTGTGCTAGGACCTTACAGTCTTGATGATTACAGCTTTGTAGTAGAGCTTGAAGTCTCGAGTTGTGATGCCACCAACTTTGGCTTTCTTTTTCAACATTTCTCTAGCTATTTGGGGTCTTTTCTAGTTCCATATAAATTTTAGGATTATTTGTTCCATTTCTTTGAAAAAAATTGATGGTATTTGGATAGGGATTGCATTAAATGTGTAGATTGCTTTAGGTAGCTTAGATATTTTCACAATATTTGTTCTTGCAATCCATGACCATGGAATATTTCTCCACCACTTCTTTGGGTCTTTCTCAGTTTCTTTCATGAGTACTTTAGAGTTTTCTGAGTACAGATTCTTTGCCTCTTTGATTAGGTTTATTCCTAGGTATCTTATGGGGTTTTTTTTTTCACTTTCCTCTCTTATTTTTTTTTATTTAAGCTTTTTTTATTTAAACATATAATGTAACCCCACGACCCTCTCCCAAACTCCCTCCCCCCCCCACCCTCACAGTTTGTTTTATGACATTAAGAGTCTCTTTCGGTTTGTCTCCCTCCCGATCCCATCTTGTTTCATTTTTTCTTTTCCTACCACCTTAACCCCCACCCCTGTTGCATATCCACTTCCTCATATCAGGGAGATCATGTGATAGTTGTATATCTCCAGTTGACTTATTTCGCTAAGCATAATACCATCTAGTTCCATCCATGTCGTCGCAAATGGTAAGATTTCATTTCTTTTGATGGCTGCATAGTATTCCATTGTATATATATATAAAACTTCTTCTTTATCCATTCATCTGTTGATGGAAATCTAGGTTCTTTCCATAACTTGGCTATTGTGGACATTGTTGCTATAAACATTCGGGTGCACGTGCCCCTTCGGATCATTACATTTGTATCCTTAGGGTAAATACCCAGTAGTGCAATTGCTGGGTCATAAGGGAGCTCTATTTTCAATTTTTTGAGGAACCTCCATGCTGTTTTCCAGAGTGGTTGCACCAGCTTGCATTCCCACCAACAGTGTAGGAGGGTTCCCCTTTCTCCACATCCTCGCCAGCATCTGTCATTTCCTGACTTGTTCATTTTAGCCATTCTGACTGGTGTGAGGTGCTATCTCATTGTGGTTTTGATTTGTATTTCCCTGATGCCCAGTGATGTGGAGCATTTTTCATGTGTCTGTTGGCCATCTGGATGTCTTCTTTGCAGAAATGTCTGTTCATGTCCTCTGCCCATTTCTTGATTGGATTATTTGTTCTTTGGGTGTTGAGTTTGCTAAGCTCTTTATACATTTTGGATATTAGCCCTTTATCTGATATGTCGTTTGCAAATATCTTCTCCCATTCTGTCAGTTGTCTTTTGGTTTTGTTGACTGTTTCCTTTGCTGTGCAAAAGCTTTTGATCTTGATGAAGTCCCAATAGTTCATTTTTTCCCTTGCTTCCCTTGCCTTTGGC
>ML099756.1:0-52848 GCA_003697995.1 Taxidea taxus jeffersonii
TACATCTTCATGAAGCCATTCAGATTTGACTACAGAAGATGAAGCACAGCAAGGCCAAGTAGATTTACAAAGGCAGTTTCCTGAGCTAGTTGCCAGACCACAATTAAAAATTGTGTTTTCTTATTTGGACTTAGGGCTGTCTTGCCAGGAATTACATAAAAAGAAAAAAAAAAGATGCCTGCAGAAGTCCTAGGAATAAAATTTAGCATCCATCCCTACCTAAAGAAACACTTAAACACCTTTGAAGAGCTCCTTTTCCTTTTAAGATGATATTTGATGATAAAAGCAGTATGTGTTCATTGAGGAAAGCATACAGAAAAGGGAGAGAAGAAATGATAAATTTACTTAAAATTCTACCATTTAGAGATAAGCAGCGATTCTATAAAAATCTTCTAAGTGAAAATTGAATCTGGAGGTAGGTTAGTGGATGTGTGGGCGAGAGCCGTGCCCTTCAAAGTGTGCTCTGTGCCAGTATTATACTATATGGTAACTAACTAGAATTTAAATAAAAACAACAACAACAAAAAAAAAAACCAAAGTGTGCTCTGTAGACCAGTAACGCCAGCAGCATCACCTCAGACCCTTGGTGGAAATATTGAATCCAAACAGCAGTTCTGGGGTGAGGCCCTGGAATCTGAATTTTAACAAGCACCCCTGGAGAATCTTTCAGTTAGTGTTTTTGGTGGGAATCACTGGGTTTGAAGACTGATTCATGTTAACCACCATTATGCCTAACAGTTTCCTTTGATCTTTTAAAAAAATTGTTGTTCCCACTTGATAGATGAGGAAACTGGGGTAAAGTGACTTCTGCAGGACAGACCTTGAAGAGGGGGTGGAACTGAGAGTCCAAATTGGTCGCCCTTGTTTCTACATCCTGCCTCTGGCACACATGTCCCTGTATTGAAAAGAGACCCTTTGTAGACATTTCGCTGCTCGTTTTGCTGATAGTCGGTTCCCCTGGCATTGCCTGGGCTCCAGGGTTCCAACCCATCCTGGGTTGGTCTCAGCGGGTCACGGCTTGACTGCGGCTTCCCCTCTTCTGTCGCGCCCCCTGCCTACCAGGCAGTGTTAGGCTTTTCTTTCCGAAGGAGTGGCTGTGGGGGAGGTGGTACTGCCTCGCTGGCAGGTTGTGGTGCGGGGCACAAAAATGAGAGCAACAAGACCCCCCCCCCCCCGGAGGTGGTGCCAGAGGCTGCACCAGCTCCTTGCAGTTCAAGGGAGTAGGTGGTCGGGGCAGAGCCATTTGGAGGCCCAAGCCATTTGGAGGTCCAACAAGGAGTTGGTGTTCAAGTTGGAAAGGGACTGAAGATGCCGTGATACGCTGGGTCCCTCACATTATGCCCCTCTCTTCCTAACTCTGTGTTGAGTGAGCCCATGTGAACAGTTTGAAATGGGAATATTCGCACCACGGAAATTGGCAAATGCTACAAATCAAGTTTTTTTTTTTTTTCTTGGAAAGCCATTTGTGAAACATTTACTAGCACATCACTGTTTGAGAGGTGCTGCAGATGTCCCTCCCTTTCTGCCCTCCCCTCAGCTCTCCCCCCGACTCCTGACTTGCAGATGCCTCTGGCAGTTAACCATCTAATTTGGTCTGAGGAGCAAAGTGGGAGGAGGGGAGAGGCTGAGGAAGGATGGGGTTAGAGAGATTTTGCTTGGTCTTCCTCTGGGCCAGGCCTGGCCTCATGGAGATCATCTGCAGCAGTATTTTCTCTCTCTCTCTCTTTCCTTTTTTTCAGCAGGCTGGCTGAAAGCAAACCATTGGAGATTTATCCAAGCCTCTGATCTTTTCTGTCTTCAGTTCTATTTTAATATAAAGCAAGCACAATGTACATTAAAGTGAGGTGATTCTCGTTGGACATATGCTCGCAGAGGCTTGCCTGGAAAATGTGCTGTTATGTGGACCTCTTACAGGGCTCAGTGCTGCTGAGGGTCATCTGGGGCCTTGTTGTTCAAAGTATGACCCATGGAGACCAGTACAGGCCTGGCCCGGCAGCTTGTTAGAAATGCAGAAATCAGGCTCCACTCCAGACCTACTGAATCATCGTCTGTCATTTAGTAAGCTCCTCAGGGGGTTCATGTGCACACGAAAGTTTAAGAAGCACTGATCTGGGGGCACCTGGGTGGCTCAGTCGGTTAAGCGGCTGCCTTCGGCTCAGGTCGTGATCCCAGGGTCCTAGGATCGAGTCCCTCGTCGGCTCCCTGCTCAGCAGGGAGCCTGCTTCTCTGCCTGCTGCTCTGCCTACTTGGGCTATCTCCCTGTCAAATAAATAAATAAAATCTTAAAAAAAAAAAGAAGCACTGATCTGGGATTTAGAAGTTCCTGATTCAGCTGTGTGTGCAGAAAGAGGAGAAGATAGAGTTTTCCTAGACCAGTGGTTCTCAAACCTGACAAGCATCAGCACTTCCTGAAGGGCTTGTTAATATGGACTGCTCAGACCTACCCCATGGTTGTGATTGATGAGATCTGGGGTGAGGCCTAGGAATTTTCTAACAAGTTCTCAGACAGTACTGAAGCTGCTGGTCTGGGGACACACTTTGAGGACCTCTGCCTTCGGTGTAAGTTTGAGCAGTCTCTAGGTTTTAAGAAGATCCCCTTGGCTTTTGAGAACCTTTGAGAAGAACCTATTTGGCTTTCCTCAGGTAGTTTGACTTACAGGAGCATATGCCAGCTCTGGAATCTGAAGATGAGATGTTAGTTCTGTGTTTGCCACAGACTTGCAAGTCCCTTGAACTCTGACCTTTGTTTTCTTCATCTGATAATGAGGATAATAATAACCATCCCATCACAGCGTCATGAGGATCGGAAAAGCACTTAACGAATGCAAACAAATGCAAGCTGTCACTAATTGACAAGGGGGCAGCAAGAGCCTCTTTAAAAAAAAACAACAAAACTCTTCCCACTCAGAGGCTTTGGGAAATGATTTCATGTTGCTCTTTTAATGGTGGGTTCTCTCCTGAGATGTTTTGCTTTCCTCCGCTTTATTTATTGCCATTCGGGGGAAATTGCCATACTGCTGAAAATGCTTTTTGGAAAAAAAAAAGATATTATGCGTTATTTTCAAGGACTGTTGCTGAATATGTTGTTTTGTTTGTTTGTTTTTTGATATATCTGAGCATTAAGTGGCAGTGATTCAGTCATTACGGTGGGGTCTGTTTCTGGCATGGTGATGTTAGCACTGAAGCCCGGCTCCCCAGCGTTCTGTCAGCGTATTTATAACCCATGGAGCAGCTCATCAGTGCCATTGTCTTACTGTGCGTGTTTCCCTGCAATGCATCTTCCAGCTCTCAGGGTCTTGTTTTGCTATCCTCTTAGCAATGCCTTGCCCATGAAGGCCTCACACACTATTCTTTCTTCATACGAAGCATTTGGGGTCTTTTGACTGGCCAGGAAATCTGTGCTGAATTAGAGGCATTAATTTATCACCACGTAGCCTGGGGAAAAGCACAGGGCCCTTAGGGTTAGACCCACTTCCGTCTGAGGTAGACTCCACCGCTTATTACCCTGGTTCTCCAACTTGTTTGCACACTGGACTTAGCTGGGAGAAATTTAAGAACAGTATTTATGCTGGATCCCACCCTAGAGATTCTGATGTCGTTGCTCTGGAGCGGCCTGGGCATTTATCTGGACTTCTTAAACACCTCAAGTGATCCTAGCAAGTTGGAGATGCACTGACTATGCGGTCATGAGGGGTCCCTCAATGGTTCGGGGCCTCGAGTTTCTTTGTATGTGAGACCGGCCCAGTAACACCTCTCCTGTGGTGGGGGTGCCCACGCTTCTCCAACCCTAGCCCACTTGCACCGCACTGCCTCTTCCGCCAACCACTGTGGGCCACCGCCTTCAGGCTCATCCCACCGGCATCCCCAGGGAGCCTGGCTTATCACTGTGCCCTTGAGGAAATAGCTTCTGAACCCCGGGAGTGTGTCTGCTGGCCACAGACCGTCTTCTAATCTGCACCCATGGCTCCACCACAGCTTTCAAACCCAGGAGGCCATATTTTAAGGTTGAAGAACATACTGACCTTGTGTCCCGATCAGCCTCGCCTCCTTTGGCACTCCAGACACTGGGCTCTGTTAGCTACCATCTTCTCTGTGGCAGAACTTTCTGCCTATCTCTGTGAGTGATGACCCTGCTCACCATTTTCTCCAATAGATAAGCTATTGCTGATTAGCTTGTCCAGAGTTCATATTCCTGCCTCGCACTCCTAAACCTTCCATTCTTTTTTTTTTTTTTTAATTTTATTTATTTATTTGTCAAAGAGAGAGCGGGAGCGAGCACAGGCAGACAGAGAGGCAGGCAGAGGCAGAGGGAGAAGCAGGCTCCCCGCCGAGCAAGGAGCCCGATGTGGGACTTGATCCCAGGATGCCGGGATCATGACCTGAGCCGAAGGCAGCCGCCCAACCAACTGAGCCACCCAGGCGTCCCTAAACCTTCCATTCTTTAGGCCTGGCTCCAACCCTGTTCCTCTCATGAGGCTGAATCTTATCCCTCAGTCTGGGGTATTCTCCTTCTGGTGAAGTGTCCAGCCTGTGCGTCTGGGTGCTAGGGTCTGCCACATCGTTAAGAATGCACTAACCTTGTTTCTCCTGTTTAGCTCAAAGCTCCAGGAGATCAAGGACTGTATCTTTCTCACCTTTCCATCTCCCCAACACTTAGAACTAGTAGCACATATCTGGGTGGTCAGGATGTGCTGAATGAGTGAAGGAAAGTACTCATACTTCCTTTCGTGCACTTAAAATATATTTCTTCAAGTAAAAAACCCAATTATATGAGCAAGCGGAAATCTGAAGTTCTGTGTGCCCCAGCGAGATTCTTCATTCTCTGAATGTAGGTGCTGGACTCCTATTTCTTTACAGTACTCAGGGCATCTGGAATGATGGTTGGCCAACAGGAAGTGCTCAGCAAGCACTTGCTCAAGAATAGAAATATGAACTGAGAAGATCCAGAGGAATGACCTACAACTCCGTATTTACTGTAGTAGCCTGAAAATAGGGCTGGACTTCGCTGCTGAGAGTGGTTGTCTCCGAGGGGAAGTATGCATACCTCAGTGTGGTCCACTGGGCCTGAGAAGAAAATTAGAGAATTTTTATGTATCTTCATTTTTTTCCACTGAAAAGAGAATTAGGCTCAGTTGAGGTCTATATAGATGGTCATGGACCCTTCATTTGATCTGTATGGCGCACATGAGAGGGAGGACACCATCACCCTCACGGGTTTGTTTTCAGTTGGTACACTGAGAAAATAATCTCAAGCCATTTACTATATACCTGTAGATTAATGAATTGTTTCAAGTGGTTTAACCCCCACAGAATGGACAAGAAGCTTAAAAAATTCTTGTAGAGAGGGGCACCTGGGTGGCTGAGTGGGTTGGGCCTCTGCCTTCAGCTCGGGTCATGTTCTCAGGGTCCTGGGATCGAGCCCCGCATTGGGCTCTCTGCTCGGTGGGGAGCCTGCTTCCCCGCTCTCTCTGCCTGCTTCTCTGCCTACTTGTGATCTCTCTCACTGTCAAATAAATAAATAAAATCTTAAAAAAAATTCTTGTAGAGAAACAGGACTCAAAGCTATTACTAATAATGTAAGAACAAAGTGAACATCAGGAAAATGGCAGGAGTGAGTCTTCTGCCAGTCTAGTGCACTATCTTGGTTAGCCAGATGACTAGGTAAGAAACAGTGGTGATCTAACCAGATCTGACAAGGGTATGTTCAAAATGTTTTGAAATAGTCAGGAACAATCTATGAAATAGGATTTGTATCCACTGTTAGTGTTGTAGTAACCCAATCCTATGTGGATAATATGTCTTGAAGAATTAACTAATAGTGTATGAACTTTTAAAAATATCTTTGTTTCATTTTATCTTTTGAAACTTCTATTTCTGTATTTGTTAAAAGCATTCCTAATATGTTAGTACATTAGTATATCTCTATATAAATTAAAATAGCTGTACAAATACTGGGTGAATACACTGGTATATATTTAATTGCTGAGAGTGTATATCCACTGGGTTAGAGCGCCATGCAAATGGGACTTGGTTGTTCTGTCTTATTTTATTTTATTTTTAAAGATTTTACTTATTCATTTGACACAGAGAGCGAGAGAGAGCCCAAGTAGAGAGAGCAGCAGAGTGAGAGGGAGAAGCAGGCTCCCCACCAAGCAGGGAGCCCAGTGTGGGACTTGATCCCAGGATCCTGGAACCATGACCTGAGCTGAAGGCAGCCAGCTGCCCAACCAACTGAGCCACCCAGGATCCCCCTGGCCTTTTTAAAATTAACATATAATTATAAATATAATTTATTATTTGTTTCAGGGGTACAGGTCTGTGAATCATCCGTCTTACACAGTTCACAGCACACACCCTCCCGAATGTCCATCACCCAGCCACCCCATCCCTCCCCACTCCCCCAGCAACCCTCAGTTCGTTTCACGAGATTAAGAGTCTCTTATGGTTTGTCTCCCTCCCTGGTCCCATCTTGTTTCATTTTTTTTCTCTCCCTGCCCCCCCCATGACCCACTGCCCTGCCTCTCAAATTTCCTATATCAGAGAGATCATATGATAATTGTCTTTTTCCGATTGACTTATTTTGCTTAACATACCTTCTAGTTCCATCCATGTTGTTGCAAAGGCAAGATTTCATTTCTTTTGATGGCTGCATACTATTCCATCACATATATATACCACATCTTCTTTATCCATTCATCTGTTGGTGGACATCTAGATTCTTTCCATAGTTTGGCTATTATGGACATTGCTGCTATAAACATTTGGGTGCCAATGCCCCTTTGGATCACTATATTTGTATCTTCAGGTTAAAATACCCAGTAGTGTGATTGCTGGGTCATAGGGTAAGAGATTTGGTTGTTCTTAATGGGCCAGATGCCATCTTCATGTCACATGGATCTAACATGGCTGGAGGACCCAAGAGCCATCTCAGGAATGTGTATTATTAGCCACTATGGTAATGGCACAACTGCGAGGGGATGGGTCATTAAAAATTCATCATCACTATTGAGTTAGAAATTAGATCATACATCCTTCTGAGGTCAGGACATCTTTTGCTTATAGAAAAAGGCAACAGTTAACAAAAGGTAATGAATTTTTGAAAATATCTGTTATGGGCACTTCATGAGTGTATGGGTTGGTTCATATGTTTGGAAATAATGACAATAAAAAATCTGGAATTTACTCTTTATTAAGGGTTTTGTTACTTACTTGAACCTCATAGTAAACCTATAAGGTAGGGATCATCCTTGTATGATAAGAAAACATAAAATCAGCAAGTTTAAGTGACAAGCTCAAGCTTATGTAAGTATAGAACCAAGGTGCAAATCTAGATAATTGGTATTGGCCAATATATTAATGTTTGTTCCCCAAAGTAAGAATTCACCTGCATTTTATGAGGTCACCTAATAATTCCAGTGTATGGACAGTTTCTAAACAGAAAAGTCTAAGCTCAACAGTGGATTCCATGCTCTGAGAGGGAAAGCAAAACATTGACGCTTAAGGCCTCGGGCTGTAATCTTCATTTCATTTCCCTGTATTAAGTGGTGAAAAGCAAGCC
This sequence comes from Taxidea taxus jeffersonii, assembly GCA_003697995.1. Classification (NCBI taxonomy): domain Eukaryota; kingdom Metazoa; phylum Chordata; class Mammalia; order Carnivora; family Mustelidae; genus Taxidea; species Taxidea taxus. The sequence continues at coordinate 7,559 of ML099756.1, forward strand.
AGTTTCGGTTGAGCTTATTGACACTGTATCATCTTATATCGTTTCTCAAGTGCAAGTTCTACAGTTTTCTATGAACAGAGGTTCCTCCATGGAGCTTGGCCAGCAGTTTTCCCCAGGGTGTTCTGTGGAGTATCAGGTATCAACCTAATTGTAATAAATGCATATTTCTCTCTGCTAACAGGACCATTGCCAACTATTTGGTGTGGAGGATGGTTTATTCCAGAATTCCAAACCTTAGCAGGCGCTTTCAGTATAGGTGGCTCGAATTCTCACGGGTAAGTTTGAAGAAGATTGCAATGTTACATCACTGGATAACTTTACATGCCGGAACAGTCTGTATATTGACTAATCCAATAAAAATCATCTTTAGGGATGGGACAGAGGGAGTTTTGCAGCCCAAACTCTACTCTTTTTATTTATTTATTTACTTTTGTTAAGTGAAACCTTATGTACTGTAAACTACACCCAAGCTGTAGTTTGATGAGGCCATATAAAGATATTTGGGGCAATATTTGGGACAGACATCTTGTTTTCACTCCCTCTTATCGACCTATTCCTGTTTTCCCCAGTGTTTTTAACTGGGTCACTGTAATTATAGTTCAAATGTATCTTAGTGATATATTTGTAATTATTTTTCATTTTCAGTATTATAAATATTCAAAATAAGCATAATATACATATTAGATGATAAACTTTCTTCTTAATTTAGGGGTAGAATTTTGTCTTTATCTTGACTTTCATTCAGTCTTTGAATTTATCCCAATTCTGCTAGGCCAAAGAGGCCTAAATCTAGTCTCCCTGGGGAACCCAGCTCAGTTGCCTCAAACACTTTGCTTCTTTTCCCCTCACTTGGTTCTTTGATTTTTGCTTCACTCCCTCACTTACATGGGTGTTATTTTGCCTTTGTTTCACAAGCTTTTGTCTGAGTAATTTTCCCATTATTAAGGACCTAATGGTTTTCTGTTTGTTTGTGTTTTTTTTGCATTTTAAATATTGTGTGACTTTTAAAAGGTATTTTAAATTTATTTTTCTTGCAACAAGAAGTGAATGACATTTTATAAGTGTTTTCGTTTAATAGATGTTTCGGTTATTAGGGAAACAGGTAAATACAGGAATTTTTGGTGGGTCATTGCTATTGAGCAGTAGCGCAGTTATTTGGGACACATTTTGGCTCTCAAAGTCACTAGATTATTGAATTTTATAGAGAACACCATAAAACAGCTATATTTATTGAGGTCCTATCAAAAGGTTAAGTTACAAAACAAGTAGATTTTAATTAAATATAGAAATATATATTTTTATATGTGCCTATATATACATGTGTTATATATATATATATATATTTATATTTATATATATGCATGTGTATTTTTAACTCCCATGGATTACGTAAAAGATAGTACCCTCCAGCTTTTCAGCCCTACTGTGAAGAGAATAAGAGAGAATGGTGTAAGAAGTAGTGTGTGAAAATTGGCGGGTTGGGTATGAGGAGGGGATGTTTCTTCAGTGTAAAGAGCTAAATATAACATGGAGTTGCCAAAGACAGTTGTAGGATCTCCCTCTCTAGAGATTTAAAAAATACGTTGATTCCTTCTGTCTGCGAGGGGTTGTGTTGCCAGAGAGTAGGGGAAGGACGGAGAGATGGATCTAAGCATTAAGCCCACGTGAGCCGTGCCAGCAGCCTGGGGCAAACGTGGTGCAGGCCACGCGGTCACCGTGCTCGGGGCCTCCCTGCCTTGCCGCTTGCCTTCAGTTTTCATTTTGAGCGCTGAACTTTCACCCTCCAAGGGCATTTTTTTAAAATAATTTTTTTTATTTAAGCTTTTTTATTTAAACATATAATGTAACCCCACCACCCTCTCCCAACCCCTCTCCCCCCCACCCCCCTCAGTTTGTTTTATGACATTAAGAGTCTCTTTTGGTTTGTCTCCCTCCCGATCCCATCTTGTTTCATTTTTTTCTTTTCCTACCACCTTAACCCCCACCCCCGTTGCATCTCCACTTCCTCATATCAGGGAGATCACGTGATAGTTGTCTTTCTCCAGTTGACTTATTTCGCTAAGCATAATACGCTCTAGTTCCATCCATGTCGTCGCAAATGATAAGCTTTCATTTCTTTTGATGGCTGCATAGAATTCCATTGTATATATATACCACGTCTTCTTTATCCATTCATCTGCTGATGGACATCTAGGTTCCAAGGGCATTTTAAACACTATTTATTTCTTTGCTTTCATAACCAAGAGTAAACCTTTGAGCCTTCCAAGTCCTGCTTTGGAGCCTCCTCGCTTGTTTGTAAATGTTTTCCTATAATGGCTTAATTGGGACAGATGGGAAAAACAGTTTTATCTTTTTTTTTTTTTTTTTTTACTTTGTTATGGGTATGTCCTTCGCTACGATAGGATGTAAATATGCCTCTTGGGTCGTTCACATGGGCCATGTTGTCCTTGGACTTGTGAGTGTACTACCCAGAGGAAGGAAACCCTTGCTGGGCAGGAACTTTGATCACCCATTGATACTAGACCTTTCCTAGTGGAACTTTAGTTACCAATAGCTATTTTTTTAAAGATTTTATTTATTTGTTTGACAGACAGAGATCACAAGTAGGCAGAGAGGCAGGCAGCCGGGGGTGGGGGGAGCAGGCTCCCTGCTGAGCAGAGAACCCAATGCGGGGCTTGATCCCAGGACCCTGAGATCATGACCCGAGCTGAAGACAGAGGCTCTAACCCATTGAGCCACCCCTAGCAATAGCTATTAAAGGCTATCTAGACACTTGGATGGGACAGTATCCACTCATTTCCCTGCTAACTGAAAAAAACTGTGCCATTCTCCTAATCCTTCATCTAATGGGGCAAATTGAAAGGAAAGGATAAATACATTATTTTCTACCATCAAAATATTTTCATTCAGTTTTAAGTCTAACTAGGAACAAGAAGAATTTATTTCTTCATCTGATTTCACTGTCAGCTTTACCATCAGACCAGGTATATGGGTTGGGGTGTGCGATGTTTTGTTGCCTGTTTTCTTCAGGTTGTGTGAATTTTTTTTTTCAGCCATAGGTTTTATCCAAGTGAACCTCAATCTGGATCAATTGTCTCCCACAGGTAATTCAGGGAACTACAACTCTGTTACCTCAATGGGACAAATGTGTAAACTTTATCGAAAGTGCCCTCCCTTATGTTGTTGGGAAAATGTTTGTGGATGTGCACTTCCAGGAAGATAAGAAGGAGATGGTAAGTTCTGCTCCCCCGCTGGTAAGAGCCATGGCAGTCTGCCAGGTCTGATGTGGGCATGGCCAGCGGGCCCATAGCAGCTCTGGGAGTGATGAATCTAGACAGAATAATAGTTCAACTTCAGAGAGGAATTCCTGCAGTACAACATTAACTACAAACTCAAACCTAGAATATAGTCTTGAAAATTAAGACAAGTTAGAAGTGAGAAAAGAAGCATGATGTTATGTCACCCAGTGTCTGAATTTCTCCTGTAGAAGTTAAATGTGTAAAGTCAATGCTTAGGAACAAAGAGGGCCTAGATAATTTTATGATTAGATATTGGACTATTGTAATTACAAAAGGTAGAGGCCTCTTTGTTTTAGAGATGAGGAAGCTGGAGACCCAGAGACAAAGAGATTTGTAATATATTTAACAACTATTAAATCATTTAGAAATAGAAATAAAATGCAAGGTTTTTTTTTCTACTTGTCTTACACTATATTCTGGAAACTTCAGAGGTGTGACATTTATTTCAGAGACAATACTGTGTGTCTATTTTTTGCTGTTAACCTAAAAAGAAATCCTTTTATTTTGGGAATTTCTAAGCATATACAAAAATGGAGTGAGCAATGTAATGAGCTTTCCTGTACCTATGATCTGTGGTAACTTATAGTTGCCATAATGGCATTAATGGCCCAGCCAGATCTATCTGCTAATAAAATATGAGGTTTAGTTTCATTAATTTACTCAACAAATACTTGTTGAACACCTGTTATATGCCAGGCACTGTTCCAGGCACTTGGGACACAGCCGAGAACAGAAAAAAAGATCTCTGACCTCATTGAGTTGACATTCTAATGGGTGGGGGGACAGGCAAGTATGTTGCAAGATGGTGAGGACCCTGGAAAAAAGAAAAAGGAGATCAGGGTATAAAGGAATTGGGAGTGCTATGAGGTGAGGGTGTTTGAGGCAGGTTATAGGATTCAGTAGGGTGGTCAAGGAAAGCCTCACTGTGAGGATGACATTTGGCAAAGATTTGAAGGATGTGAGAGAATTAGATATGGCAGCTATCTGGGGGAAGAGTGTTCCGGACTGAAGGAATAGCTAGTGCAAAAAGTCCTATGGCTGGGATGGGGCTGGAGCACTCAAATAATAGCAGGGAGGCCCATGTGGATGTGGCTGGAGTGGAGTGAGTAAGGGCAAGAAGTAGGTACTGCAGCCAGAGCAGTAATAGAGACGGTGGCATTTTGTAATGTCTTTATGGGCCATTGTGGATTTTTATCCTGAGTGCAGTGGGGAGCTAATGTGGGCTTTTGAGAGGAGGCTTGATGTGTCCTGACTTATGTTGAAAGGATCACCCTGCTGCTGTGTTGAGAAGAGACTGGAAGGGAGTCAAGGACAGAATCAGGGAGACTAATTAGAAGACTCTTGAAAGAAATGGACATCTGGGGCGTTTAGTCAGTGAAGCGTGCAACTCTTGATCTCAGCTCGGGTCTTGATCTCAGGGTTGTGAGTTCAATCCCTGCATTGCACTCCATGCTGGGTGTGGAGCCTACTTAAAAAAAAGACCATTGGAGGGACCAGGTGAGAGATGATGGTAGCTTGGACCAGGTGGTAGCAGTCGAAGTTGTGAAAAGGGGTTGGTTGGATTCTGACGTAGAACAAACATAATTTGCTGACAGATTGAGTGAGGGATCTGAGACTGAGAGCTTTGAGTCTGACGTTAGTGGAAGCATGAAGTTGCTGTTAACTGAGAAGAGGAATGCCGTGGAAACCAGATTTGGATTTGGGAGAGATCAGGAAGTTAGTTGTGGCCATGTTGAACTTGAGAGGTTATCAGACTTCCAGTTGTGAACATGTCAAGGAGGCAGTAGGTGTGAATCTTGGCATGAGGACAGAGGTTGGGGTTCAAGGTTGGAAGAAAGGAGAAGGTGTGAAATAGTTGTCCAGGGGAGTGGGAGAGTAAGTAAACCGAGGAAACATGGTTGTCTGGAGGCAGTAATGGTGTAGATGAGGTTGAAGGTCATGAACTGAAAGACTCCTCACCCTCACAGTGTGTTCTTCTTCATTTGTTTCTGCTGTATTGGAGGAGAGGGTGTATTTTGAATTAGAAATTTGGATTTAGCCATGGTGGGGATTTTTTGGTGTGTATTTTCTTTGTGATGAATTATGATTTATGAATGTCATGAAGCAAAATATCTAGATATAATTAATTAATGTAGGGCAGGAAAAATAATCTCCCTCCACCCTTCCAGGTTCTTGAGATCCCACTGTGATAAAAACACAGATTATCAAGAGAAAAACAAACAAGTTTAATAAGGCACATACCTCCTGTATACAAGGGAGAGACTCAGGAAAATTGAGGAACTCCCAGAAGTGGCCCAGGCCACCACCTTAATTACCCTCCCCAGCTAAGGAAAAAGAAGATGAGAAGATGGGGGCACAGGGGTGGGCAGGCCAGTGTTGGGAGGTTACCAGGAAGAGCACAGTAGACAAAAGATAAGGTTATTATGCGGATTTAAGTCCATGCTCTTCTCCATTGATCAGTTTCTAGAGATGAGAGTCATCCTCCTTTTCCTGATACAGGGAGGAAGATACCCTTGTAAGGGAGATTTCCCTCCTAAACGTTCATTTCTAAAGGGTAGCTTTGACTCTGTTTTGAGAGGGTTCCCTGTGTCTGTAACTTCTCAAAAATAATCCATCCCAAATAATCAGTATGCCCAAGGGGTATATTCTAGGTATATTTCACTAATAATGATCTACTGTAGTCATTCAGATGAGCATATATGAGCAGCTTGGATGCAGGTGCTCAACAAACACTGATTTTAAAGGCAAACACGTAAAGTCTGTTACATCATGGTAATTCAAGTAATTGGTATTATGCGCGGCTACATAGTATGAACTGTTTGGTATTATGTGTTAATACTGTGGGGGAGGAAGAATTTCCTATACCCATCAAGGTCCTTTTTTTTTTTTTTTTAAGATTTTGTTTATTTGGAAGAGAGAGCACATGTGTGCACATAAACAGGGGAAGGGACAGAGGGAGAAAGAGAAAATCTCAAGCAGACTCCACACTGAGCAGGGAGCCTGAAGCAGAGCTTGATCTCATGACCCTGAGATCATGACCTGAGCCCAAATCAAGAGTCCTACGATTAACCAAATGAGCCACCCAGACTCCCTCAAGGTCCTTTTAGCTGGACAAAGAATCAAATTGACATGAGATGGATCAATAGGACAAAACCAAATTTAGCTTTGTGCATACAGAGAATCCACACAGACATGAAATTTCAAAGACTAGCACCATGAAGCTTACCTGAGCTCCTGAGCTCGGGAGAAAGAGGAGGGTGTGAGGATACAAAGGGGAGGAAGACCATTTGCAGGAAGGTGAGAGAAGATGTTTGGAAAAGGAGCTGGCCCTGCTATGCCCATAGATTACTTGGGTACAGAGGAATCTCTGTTAATAGCTCTCTTCCTCGGGCACAGGCTCTCTTTATTGATGTAAATGTAGGCAGCTGAGGGGGAGGTAAGGAACTTTTCCTGAATTTGCTGGGTTTTGTTTGCTTTTGACTCAAAATAATCTTGCCAAGGTGGCCCATCTTGGGGCAGTTAGGCCTTGGCCCCTACAGTAGATAACACATAACTATGTATTTGCTGAAGTTTGCCTTGGAATACCTTAAATCTAAGTATATTTACCTGGATTTTTTCCCTTTTTTTCTTTTTCTTTAAAGCTTTGGGGAATTTTCTGCCAAGTTTGAGACTGTATTTGAACCTGGAATTCCCCTTCTTGCAAATAATTCCACTGGAGAATTAATGTCTTATTTCAGAATGCTCAATATTCCTATTGCGTGTTTTCTTTCACTCTTTGCTTAGAGTAAATGGATTGAGAACTTATCAGATAATCACAGTGGTAACATAAGCTTTGGGAAGGATATAAAAACAATTAAGGCATAGCAGAGGTTTTTGTTGTTGTTGTTGTTGTTGTTGTGTGTGTGTGTGTGTGTGTGTGTGTGTTTTGGCAGTAGAAGAATTTTAAGTAATATGAAAGGTAGGTGGATTAATTTGTTTTTCTCAGTTTTGGAGTGAAAGTCCCCTTTTCATGTGTTAGGGTGTAATATTCTAAAATAAAGTTGATTTTGGCAGTTTCCCCCCTTATTTTGATATACATGGGACTTGGAAGTAGTGGGATGGTTACACAGATACTCATCTATTTTACATAAAATTGTTTTCCTCCCTTAAGCTGAAGCTGTTTGCCTCAGGGAATACTTAAGTTGGAAACTTATAAGAGAAATATCTGACTTTTTACAGCCTTGTTACAGGGCTCTCATCCAAGAACCACCTGGAACCACTGATTTACTTGAAAAACATTCTGTATTATTAACTACAGCCCAAAGAAAAAGAAAACCAGAAAGATCCCCAGTGGGACAAATTCCAGAGAGTCTAACTCTGAGGGAAGGCTGCCATTGTTTTATTTACAAAAAAAAAAAAAACTGCTAAGCGGATGAGTACATTCAGAAGGTTACATTTCAGGTACTCGTCGGACTTGAATGTATACACAAATCAAACGAGGCTCTTTTTGTAAAAATGCAAAATCTCACTGCATTTTACCAAGGATCTTTTAAACTTAGGTCTGGGTTAGGACCAAGAACTTGCATAACAAATTCCCAAGTGGTGCTGATGCTGCTGATCCAGGGACCACACCTGGAGTAGCAAGGCCTTTGCAGCACTCATTTGCTTGCAAACAGTTTCCACCAGAATCCCACCCCTGGCGATTGGTGTGAGCCGGATAGGCTGTTGACTGGGACACCAGTACTTTGTTTACCAAAGCCTGTTGCTTTAGTGCAAGTAACTGCTTCAGTTTTTTCAAATCACTGGCAAACTTCCTTGTTCAGATTGGTTTAAAAGGACTTTGTCAGACCCTGGGTAGGGGTCTCCAGGCCTCTTGTTATTTTTTCTGCCACAAACTGATTAGTTTTCCTTTGACAACTGGTATTTAGGTTCTTCCAAAGGACTTCCTGCTTCTCCTCTGTAACCCTTTGTATAGTCTCTCTCTCTCTCTCTCGTTCTTTGTATAGTCTCTTAATGGCAGATTTGGCCCAACTACCTCTGCTTGGCATCGTTTGTTATAGAGGGTAGGAGAGAGCAGTTGCCTTTGCGGTTTCCTTTGTAGAGGAGTAAGCCCCACACCAGCCAGGGATCTCTTCCTTTTCACTGGGGAAAACACACAATTCCAAGTTGCTATTTCTTTTCCACTTCCCATAGGCAAGTGTGCATGTGTGCACATGTGCACACATGCACACACACAGACACAAATATACATTCATACTAATTTATTTACATGTAACTACAGGAGTTTTACAGATTTAATTAGAAATGGGAGGGAATAGCATATAAAAAAGAATTCTTCAACACAAAGCCCCCTAAAAATGCATATGGAAGACTCTTGTGGTTTTGGATAGTGGGATAGGGCCTTAACCCATGTGGGACTGGTGGTAGGCCAGGCCAGTGGAGTGAGAATAGTTGCAGAACTCCTCAGATAGTAGTTGTCTTTGTTACCTAGAGTGGCACTATCCAAAAGAACGTGAATATAAGCCATGCATGTAATTTTACATTTTCTAGCAGCCTCATTAAAAAAGTAAAAGGAAGGGGCACCTGGGTGCCTCAGTTGGTTAAGCGTCTGCCTTTGGCTCAGGTCATGATCCCAGGGTCCCCATATCAGGCTCCCCATGGAGCCCACTTCTCCTCTCCCTCTGTCTGCCACTCTGCCTACTTGTGCTTGCTGGCTCACTCTCTGTTAAATAAGTAAATAAAATCTTAAAAAAAAAAGTAAAAGGAAACAGGTGGAATTAATTTTAATATATTTTGTTCAACTAAATATGTTCAAAATGTTATCGTTTCAACAAGTAATAAATATAAAAATTATTAATGTGAAAGTTTATATGCTTTATTTCAAGCTAAGTCTTTGAAATTTCATGTCTATTTTATACTTACAGGATAGCTCACTTCAGATTAGCCACGTTTCAAGTGTTCCTTTGCCACTGTGGCTACCATTTTGGACATGCAGTTACCATATTGGATAGTGCCGACTTGAAGAGAGATCTGTTGAGTTCGGTGTGCTGGGGATTTAGTCCTTGGGTGAGAGCATGCTTATAGCCAGGTTTGGGAGGGCAGGATCATCAGTCCCTGACCAACTGGGTTTCATGGGGGGCTCTAATATCAGGGGAGAAGGACTCAAACAATACCAGGATTCATGGCTTGGGAACCAGGATTTGGAGTTGGAGGCAGGCTGCTACTTGGTGAGGGTGTTTCAGGTTCCCTGGTGTACCAGCATAAAGGAGATAAATTCCAGATGCTTCTCTGCAGTTAGCACCTGGGAATCTTGCTTCTCATTGGCTCATAGATTGGATGGAGAGGAGTCTACAAGTTAAAGGCATTCAGTGCCTTGAAGTTGCAAAGGTCTTGGTCAAGCTGAAAGCCACAGGTTCCAAGATCAGATACCCTCACAGGCAGTAACATTAAATAACATACAGAAACAAAGCTGGCTAGGTATCAGCAAAAGCCAGGGAAAGTGCAATGATGAGAGGAAATTGCCTCTGGAACTTGGTGTCTGGGACACAGTAGTGGTGAATGGGAATGAGTATGCTATTCAGGATACAGCTCAGGCTATATTCATGCAGAATGCCTGCCTTGCTAAGCTTTTGATGTGTGTGTGTGTGTGTGTGTGTGTGTGTGTGTAACCATGTTTGTGTTTTTTTTTTGAGAAAATTCAGAAATAGAGATTTTTATGTGAAATCTCCCATATTTTATTCATTCATTCATTTATTTATTTATTTTTAAAGATTTTATTTATTTATTTGATAGAGATCACAAGTGGGCAGAGAGGCAGAGAGAGAGAGGAGGAAGCAGGCTGTCCGCAGAGCAGAGAGTCCGATGCGGGGCTCGATCCCACGACCCTGGGATCATGACCCGAGCCGAAGGCAGCGGCTTTAACCCACTGAGCCACCCAGGCGCCCCTCCCATATTTTAAATCTTGGTCAATACTTTGGAGTCTAAACGAAATATGTCCTGGGGATACCATTCTGTGTCTTTTACACTAATATTCTCTCTCTCCCCTCAGTCTTTAGAAACAAAAATCAGGACCTTGTTTATTAGAGATCTTCTTTAATTTCTTAAATCCTGTTTAGAAGACCATGCATAATATTAAAATACAGTGTATTAGCTAAACACTAACAAGTTGCTTTTGTGGAAGGTTATACACAGGAAAGTGGGACTCCTCAAAAAATACATGATGTATTGTTGCTATAAACAGAGATGATGCTCTTGTCCCATGGTAACAAACTCTGATCTATATGCTCATGACCTAAATGACAGGGGAAGATTAGGGGTGTGTTTAGGGAGGGTTGTCTGAAGTATTACTTGATATTTTGCTTTTCCATTTTCTTTTTATTAAATTATTATTAGTAATTTAAAAATTTTTTGGATTTTTATTTGAGAGAGAGTGCACACATGTTCATGTGGGAGCATGTGAGCAGGGGGAGGAGCAGAGGGAGAGGGACAAGCAGACTCTGTGCTGAGCACAGAGCCTGATGTGAGGCTCGATCCCAGAACCCTGAGATCATGACCTGAGCTGAAATCAAGAGTCAGATACCCAACCAACTGAGCCACCCAGACACCTCTGTTACTATTTTTAAAGTAAACTCTACCCCTAACATGGGGCTCAAAAGCATGACCCTGAGATCAAGAGTTGCATACTCTACTGACTGAGCCAGCCAGGTGCCCCTACCTTTTTAATTATTGATGATGATTTATATCTAAAATATATCATTAATGCCCCATGTAAGTATCTGCATCCGTGAAGGGTAGGTGAAGATACCAACAATAGCCAGGAAGGGAAGGGATGGTCATCATGGGCCTAGTGTGACTATAGTGGTAAGGGTTTTATGCTTTAATAATCTGCGAATAAAAAAAAAGTAGCTAACTTTTACTGAGGTTTAACTGGGTATCTGATACTCTTCTAAGTGCGTTTAATGTGTTAACTCATTTGCTACTCATAATGGTCCTATATCTGCTTTTACTGCCCCCCCATTTTCCAGATGAGCAAACTGAGGCTCAAAGAGTTTAAGTAATCCCAAGATCAGACAGCTTAAAAATGGTTTAGGTGGTGTTCATGCCCAAACAATCTAGCTTTAAACTCGTGTTTTATATCTCCCTGCCTCAATGAAAAAAAAAAAAAAACCCTCAAATCTTCACTGATTTTATATCTGGAATGAGTGGAATGAGGAAACCAGTCAAGATGAGGAGACTTCGTCCTTTTTTTTTTTTTTTTTTTTAGGATTTATTTATTTTAGAGAGAAAGAGTGAACATGTGAGTGGGCAGGAGCAAAGGGAGAGGCAGTGAGAATCTTCAAGAAGACTCCCTGATGAGCATCAAGCCCAGCATGGGGCTCAGTCTCACGACCCATGAGATCATGACCTGAGCCGAAATCGTGAGTCAATCATGAGTCAGATGCTTAACTGACTGAGCCACCCAGGTGCACCAATGAGATAAATTCTAAGTGGCTTGTTTTATAATTAATTCACTCTTATCAGGATATTATTTATTCTAATATTAAGATCTTATAAAAATAAAAGGCACATGTTTATTTCTTGGTGTTTTAGAGATAGGAAATAATTGGAATAGGTTTTGCTTCTAATACTTCAATATTTTAAAGATAAATATAGTAAAAGCTTAATTCAAGTCCAACCAGTTGAAATCACATTTTCATGTTCATATAATTTTCACAAGAAAGAGGAAAATAATAAGAAATGGGCTGATTCAGATGCTATCAGAGACTTCATCCAAGAGCAACTTTTCTAGGTATATCTTTGGTCCAGTCCACACAGTAAGCTCAATTTTAAGTATTTTCCACATATATCAGTCTGAGGAGTGATCCCTGATGTTTGGAATGGTGACCCAAGGCTCCGTAAGCATTCTCATCAAAAAAGCCTTTTTAAAAAAATGTTCGTAATTCTTTAGTTAACAAGACAGAAATGTGAACATGTACCTTAAAGAACAACTTTCTATTAAGTGTTAATGCAAAAAAAAAAAAAAAGATCTTTCAGCTTTAACTGTAGTTTCTAGAAAATTCAGTGAAGTTAGTTTCACATTTGAACATTTGGACTGGCTAAGTTCTTCTGGTATGAAACCATGTCACTTCATTTCATTATAGTCATTGTGTCCCCAAACTCTACTTATCTTTATTCATGTATCTCAGCTCTACCAATACCAATAGGCATGTTTTTGTTGGTACCACATATTTTCTATGTTTCTGTTACAGAGTAAACCCTGTTAAAGAAAAAAATTGTTCTAATACTTTTTAAAATGGTGAGGAAGAATTTATTCAGTACTGTTGTAGAAAATGCAAGGACTAATCACAGTAGGTGAGAGAGATTGGGCTCAACTCTGAATAGAGGAAAGACAAATGGGGACTTACGTCCAACAAACAGAGCAATGGAGTCAGTGGATGGAAAATTGCTAAGATGAGACCTCAAGGGGCGCCTGGGTGGCTCAGTGGGTTAAAGCCTCTGCCTTCGGCTCAGGTCATGATCTCAGGGTCCTGGGATCGAGCCCTGCATTGGGCTCTCTGCTCGGCAGGGAACCTGATTCCCTCTCTCTCTCTGCCTACTTGTGATCTCCATCTGATAAATAAATAAAATCTTAAAAAAAAAAGATGAGACCTCAAAGGTGAGGGGGCTTTTGCTAAAGGCAGGCCAGTGTGATCAGCTAGCAAGGGTGGGGAAGGGGGGATTTGATCAGATACAGAGGATGCTCTGATACCAAGGGTAGGGGATTCTCTTTAAATGACTGAACAACTGACTGGAATTCTTGCTAACACTGGGCTATACAGGCTTGGCAAGGACAGGATGGGGGCCAAGGTCAAGGCCTAGTCAAGAAGAGGCTTAGAGGAACCGGACTATGGTTTGGTCAAGAAAAGAGTCTTGGTCAATTCTCAAATCAAAGCTAAAGTCACTTACACATTAAAACATTACTAAATTTTTGGGGCGCCTGAGTGGCTCAGTCATTAAGCGTCTGCTTTTGGCTCAGGTCATGATCTCAGGGTCCTGGGATAGAGCCCTGCATTGGGCTCCCTGGTTGGTGGGAACCCTGCTTCTCCTCTCACTCCCCCTGCTTGTGTCTCCTCTCTCGCTATGTCTCTCTCTGTCAAATAACTAACTAAATAAATAATTCTAAAGAAAAAAAAAACAAACAAAAAAAACCTAAATTTTTAAAACATTTAAAACAGGGGTGCCCGGGTGGCTCAGTGGGTTAAAGCCTATGCCTTCAGCTCAGGTCATGATCCCAGGGTCCTGGGATCAAGCCCCACATTGATCTCTCTGCTCAGCGGGGAGCCTGCTTCCCCGCCCCCCTCTGCCTGCCTCTCTGCCTACTTGTGATCTTCCTCTCTGTCAAATAAATAAATAAAATCTTAAAAAAAAAACATTTAAAACACTACATTGTTAAAACATACATAATACTTATACATGAAAACATTCTGTATGCAGAAGGTTAATCTAGTTAAAGAGGAATGAATCTTTTATTATACTTTGGGTGTAGACCTTATTAAGTGAGGAATTAAGACTTTATTTCCTGTGTAAAACAATTCAATAATTTCACCGGCACTCTAGGGACTTACTTCTTTTTCCCTTTCTGGTAAAGACATTGTTCATGTCCCCAAGTAATGCCGTAGGTGACCTACAGTATCTTCCGATTTTCTGAGCTGCTCTGTGTGACCAATTCCGATAGTAATGGTTATCCCCAAAACAGGTTTCTCCTCCCAGCCCATACTGCCGATGCTGGTGCCAGAGACTCTAGTACCCTCATGGGACCAATTGCAGTGGTGGGCTTTGACCTTGCAACTTCCATGCACTAAGAGTTCACCTCATTAGAGAGCCAAGATGATTGAATTGATGTGCTGCCGTTAATATTGAGGTTCTCCAGTCCCCCTGCTCACTGCTTCTCTCAGTGGTTGAGTACATGGGATGTGACTCTAATGTTGGTGGCAGAAGTCACATGAAAGTGAGTGTTGTACCTTGTATAGCAACACCCTTATACTGAGGCGTTCTTCGTCCCAGGCTGTTGCTGCTACTCACGAGGGCTGCTCTCAGTCCAGCCGTTGCACAGATACAGATAAAGTTCCCTTCAACACAAGTCTTGGAAAGCGAGGCTGTCCTCTCTGGCCACCATGTCCATTTCTGTTTGTCTGGTCAGGGCTATTAGCCATCATGTCAAGATCAGTTTCTTTGGTTCTTTGCTGAAGACCTGTCTGAATTAAGGCAAACCAAAGTGATTTGAGTTTCTAATGGCTTTTTAATATAGTTCTGAAATATTGGCCTTGTATAGAAATTACATCAAGTTTCCTGCAAAGTTGCATGAGCATCTCAGAGCCCAGCTGTACTCTTACTAGTTGGGTGAGTTAGTTGCCATCTTTGTGCCTCTGTCTTCCTGTTTATAAATGGTGCACCAGTTTCTGCTGCTTCGGTGGTGCTGTGTAATGATCAATTGCAAAACCTTAGGGGCCTTCCCCAATGAACAGTTATTGCAGATATGTCCGGAGTCAGTCAGTGGGCCCCTGGGCAGCCCTGGTTACTTTGGCTGGGCTTCTCACATGTCTGGGGTTTGGCTGGTCTAGGCAGGCTTTGGCAGAAGGGATCGGGACGGCTCACTTCCTTCAGCTGGCTCGCCTGGGTGTGTTCTCATAGCCATGGCAGGGGTGCAGCTGTGGCAGGCAGGACCATGAGAGGCCTCCTGAGGCCCAGGTGCAGAACTGGCACGATGTCAGGTCTGCATTCTGTTGGCCAAAGCAAGCCAGAGGGCCGGTCGGGATTGACAGACTGGTGAAACAGAGCCTGTGTTTTTATTTTTTATTTTTATTTATTTTTAAAAAGATTTTATTTATTTATTTGACAGACTGAGATCACAAGTAGGCAGAGAGGCAGGGAGAGAGAGAGGGAGGGAAGCAGGCTCCCTGCCAAGCAGAGAGAGCCTGATGCGGGGCTCGATCCCAGGACTCTGGGATCATGACCTGAGCCGAAGGCAGAAGCTTAACCCACTGAGCCACCCAGGTGCCCAGAGCCTATGTTTTTAGTGAGAGGAACGGCACAGTCACACAGCCGAGGGCGTGGACAAAGGAAGGGGGATAAATGATTAAAGCCATCATTACAGTGAGTCACAGATAAGGGCTACAAAGAGGTTTGTGGGGAGGACCGAGCGAGGTAATCCACGTAGAAGACTTAGCACCATGCCTGGTGTGCAGTTAAGTGCCCGGTGCTTGTTAGCTCCTGTTACTGCTATGTGATATGCCGAAGATGAATCCTAATGAGAGAATTCATACCATCAAAGTCCTGGCATAGACCGTGGCTGCTCTCCTGCACTGAAATCTCTTCTTTCTAATTTCCCTTCGAAAGAGTGAGAGTGAGGGAGGTACCTGAAGGTTACTGCTGTTCCTTATCCTCCACACATACCCACTATAGTAGCCTTCACTTGGGAAAAGGTCCTTTTAATACTAGTGTCCTGGCTACACTCCAGAACCTGCCCTATCATTTAATGCTAAATCTGGCTCACAGGAGAGTCTCGGGGAACAGCTCAAGGAGCCAAATATAATCCCTAGAACAGATCCAGGTTTCACAACTCCCTGTGGGCTAAATCTTGTTACAGCAAAGGTCATCATCTGACCCCAGTCCCGACAGCTCTTTTTAAGCAACCTTTGGCAAAATGAAATCCGGCAAAACAAATAATTTAGATAGCTCATAGGGAATTCTTTTGAAAAAAGTGTGGACACTACCCTTGCCTCTGGCTTTGAGTGTGTCGCCACGACCATGGCATGTTTGGCCCATCTTTCGCGTTGGTCTTGGATAACATCGGACAGTGTTGCCTTTGTCCCACATTATGGGCCATAGTCTTGTTGGTCAGATCTGATCAGGCCTGTGGACTGAGAAGACCCTGTACTAAAAATTCATTCACTATAAAAAGCCATTTACACCTTCCAACAGAGCTGAATTTTAGAAGTGACCAGGCAGTTACTTGCTCAGGGAAATTTACCCACAGCCAAAGTCTAGGCCTCATGAGACTGGTTGATTCTAAATATTATTCTGGTCTCTGCTTCATTCCCTCTTGGAGCAGGAAGTAGGAAACTGGAAAAGGCAAGTTATAAAATTTGAACACAGTCTTTCTGTTTCTATCCAGTAAATAAGATCTTACTCCTTATTGTCTCCACCCAAGTCTTAAGGTTTTTCATAAAAGGATGTGCAAAACTCTTACACCACTGACCAACATGCTTTATAGCATGTCTGTGGCCCAAATAACTTAATAATCTTTTTTCTTTTGCCAACATATTTAATAGCTATGCAAGTTTGTTAATCCCAACAAACTGGTATGATTTGTTTTATTAGCTTGCTTGGCTTCCAGAAACCTCAGACTTTGCTAACTATCCCTAGTTTTTCTGGCTTAACTCCTTGTCCCATTTCAACATGGGTCTCTTCTTTACTTCTTACTTTCATGCCATTATTCTATTTTTACTAGGAGCCAATTCAGATTCATTTTAATAAATAGTTACAGTATAAATAAGAAATATTTAATACTTATTAGCACATTGATTTATATAATGTGTCTGTTTTTAGTCAGGTGACAATTGCCAGGAAGAGAAGTTTTAGAAACTTCCCTCAGCCGGTTTCTTACTGGGTCAACAACATAAATTATTGATAATTATTTCCATTTTTCACATTCACTAATCTAGTGATAACGACTGAGGGAAACCTGTCCTGCTCTGCTCCAGTGGGGAGTCCGGAGACTTTTGAAGCTATCTTATTAAGTGAGATACTACTTACCATTTCTAAATCCATATTAAAACAGAAAACCTATTCAACATTATGGCTTTAAGAATTTTCTTAAAATTATATCGTTTTAAGATTAATGCCCACAGTAAAAAAAAAAGATTAATGCCCACAATCAACCTTAAAGATTTTTTTTCTTTTTCAGAACTCCAGCAGCTCATGATTATTTCTACCAGATACACAATATGTATCTTTTAAACCATTTTTAGCCATCTGTCCTGTACCATTTAGCATCATCCTGTCAGAGCGGACGCTAACTTACCAAGTCATTTGACTTCGATTAGTCCGTTTTTGAATAACTGCTAGAAGAGTTGTTATACATTGGCATATATGAAAGATAGTTGATTCAATTTCAGATTCAATTTCATTTCTTTGCTAGATGCCACCAGAGGCTTGAAAAGCATAAATCAACTTGTATTTATTGAACATCAGCTATATGTTTTATGAGATATGAAATCATGTCTGAAAAATCATATCACATGAGCTATGAAGTCATAAAACGAATAATTTAAAATTGGTAGAACACTTAAGTTTGCTTATGTGAGGGAGCAAGAATTTCCTCTGCCCTTTAAGGCCCTTCTTGTTGGACTAAGAATCAAATTGACATGAGGTAGGTTCACAGCAATAAGTCAAGTTTATTTTCATAAGTATGGGGAATCCATAAAGCTGTGAAAATCCAAAGACAGTCAAGTAACATGAAGCTTATATGAGCTCAGGAATGGGGTGGGGCTCTGAGGGTACAAAGGGAATGGAGACCATTTGGCGGAAGATGAGAGATGTTTGGATAACAAAGGTTGCCTGTCCCATTATGCAGGTAAGTTTCTTAGGTAAAGGGGAATCTCTGTAAACAGCTGTCTTCTTGGTTAAAGCAGACAGTTGAGGAGGGAGATGAAGAGCTTTCCCTGTTTGTGCTAGGTTTTGATTGCTTGCGATTCAAAATAATGTCCATGCCAGAGTGGGCCATCTTGGGGCAGCCTGTCCTTGGCCCATACAGTGTCCTCCTCTAAAACTTCCCTTAAGTTTCACACAGTAAAATTTGAGTTGGTAGGTTGTTCCGTCTTGTTGAGCCGGTCTCGTATTGCTGACAATAGGTCAGTTAAATTGAACTCATTTTAGGAGACAGTGATACAGCTGTGTTCTCAAAGTTAGACCCATGGTTCAAGCCATTTAGGTATTAGACAAGAGGCATTTGTATGGGTACAAAGACAATGGTAAATGATTGGATCAAATTAAAAATCACTTTGAGTCTGAGGATAGGTAGTTGAGATGATTTCTAGATGTCAAACTTGAAGCATCTTTAGAGTGAGAGCAGGCAGCGATAGTCTGATTTTTCTAGTCTGTAGCTTGAATATCTGTGGTGATCTTTTTGAAAGGCCCACAGAGCAACAGGTGTGAAGGTTGCCTATGTGTGAGATTTTGGAGGTTTCTCTGAAGTTTGTGTCAAATCATTCATACTTGTTGGCAGGGTTTTAGGAGAAAGGGCAATTTTAGTTTTCAAATGAATTCAACTCACAAAGATGGGAGAAGCATGGAAAACATTAGTTTGGAGAGTTGTAGCCAGGCATTGGAGGAAACCAGGAAGAATCAGTATCCAGGTGAGTTTATAATGAATAGTATTAGGGTTTAATATTTATTCAAATGTGTTATTGAAACATATTTTCTCTGTATAATCACCCTCATGTTTATCAAAGATAGCCTAATTAATATTTGTTTGTGAAATGCCTAGCTTCAAAAAACCTTGGCCTGATCATTTACGTAAGTGCAGCAAGAATAGCAGTTGATCCTATGACTTTTTTTAGGAGGGGAGGGGCCAAGGGGGGAGAGAGAGAATCTCAAGCAGATTCTAAGCCCCATGCAGAGCCCAGTGCAGGGCTGGATCCTGTGACCCTAAGATCATGACCTGAGATGAAATCAAGAGTGGGATGTTTAAATGACAGAGCCACCCAGGTGCCCCAGGACTTTTAAATTTTATTATCATTTTTTCTTGTGAATTCATTTTTACTGGGCTCTAAGGGATGGATTGGGTTGGGAAATGTCACTGTGGATTATGTCCCCACCAGGGAAGTGTCCATTCTGATCTTCCCAGGATAGCTTCTGGAACTTTCTCTTTTTCTTGGAGCTGCCGCTCTTGCTGCTAGCAGCCTCATCAGGTCTGCTGCTGAGCAGCTCCTCTTTGAAAGAGAATTTTTAAATTTTTTTTCTGGGGACCCTCCTGCTTCCTGCCTCTTCAGGATCATTAACTGGTTCCTCTTCAGGGAAAGATTTCTTCCTCATGGGAAGACTTCCACTGCCAGCCTTCTCTTCAAGATCACCACTAACCGTTGTCCTCCTTGGGAACAGATTTCTTTTTCTTGGGTTTGGAGAAAGAGACAGAGACAGCTGGGATTTCCATTTCTTTGCCCTGAGGAGCCTTTCAGGCCTTTGGCTTTTGCTTTCTTTTGGGCCTTTCACCTGTCTCCTTAGGGGTACTGCTGCTGTTTTCTGAAGACACGAGGGTGCTCGCTGCCAGCTGTTACTTGCTTGCTTCGTGCAGAAACTTCTCCTGTTTCTCCAGCTTCCCAGCAGTCTTAGCAGCTACTTCTTCTGCCTGAACCATTGCTTCCTTCCTGGCATCCAGATCCTTTCATGCAGTCTCTCCAGTCTCCTAGAAGGACAGGTGCTCCTTTACTTGCTCTGGAAGCTTCTCCCCAAATGTACTTGTGGGCCCCTCAGAGAAAGACTTACTTCTGGAGGCAGCATTGCATTTGTTTGCCAGGTGTCGGGAGATGCAGCCCGTGTGCTTGGCAGCTGCCTGGCCAGTGCAGGTGGAGTACAAAATGAGTCCGTATTTTGTGGTGTTACCCCTTGTCTTCAGGGCTCTGGATGTCTGGAATTACTCAGACACCAGGGATGGCCAAGGCTTTTTTCCTTTCCTTTTCTTTCTTTTTTTTTTTAACTTGCTTTGCTGCAACTTTTTATAAGGAATCTCTACATTGAACTTTTAACAGCTTTTTGAGGCCAGAAGCCAAGCCAAATACTTGCCATCAGACTTTGCCTGCAATGCCTGTCAATTTGGATTAATTCCTCTCTTCCTGAGGGTCCCCCCCGCCCAATATCTTGAGGTTTTTGTAACTGCTGGGGAGTGAACTTCTTTATTCACCCAGTAAGCTAGGTAGTAGGCTGCCATTTCCCCAGGGGCTTTATTGATTCAATAAAGTCAACCTTAGTTCCTTAAAGCTGTCGGGCCATATGTGAGTCTGTGCATGTCTCTCTCAAACAGGACATTCCAGTCAAAGCCCGGGTAATATAACCAATGTTTCCAGTTATGTCATGTCATAAGGAGAAGGGTTCTTATTGAACTTATGCAGATATGTTGCCATGAAAATAGAAGAATACTCCCTGAGCTTCTGAATTCTGGAGGGATCAGATAAGGAGAAAAAGAGAAATGTTTCATTTTGTTGACAAAGTTGTATTTTATCAAACTGCTGTAAGTCAGTGAGCTTAAGAGAAAAGTTTCCTTAAATCTCCAAAAACAAAGCATTTTTTAAAAAGTCAGCAACGTTTATTTTTTATTTTACTTTTTTTAATAAATGGTTTTCTTGAATGAATGAATGAATGAATGAATGAAATGCTTGTGTCGAGGGCTGACTTTCAACAGATCACGGGGAGGGAGTTGCTCTGCTTCGTGTGAAACCCCAACCTAGACGCAGGTCATCTATGAATGATTTGGCACCAGGTTCCCCACCAAGAGTCAGCAGTGTTTTAAACAAAGTCATAAAAAATTAGTTACCCTCCTCATTTCATTCAGTGCCATGTTATTAATTACTGTTCTGCTTGAATCCAGTTTTTCCATTAGCCCTGGAAATTTTTAATTAGATAAGTTTTATGATTTTAAGCTTATCAGAAACTTGTCCTCAGTCTTCTTTTTATGAGTCTCAGTGAAGATGAGGTACATTTGTACATTTATTGTAACAGCATCAGAATAAATCAGTAACTAAATGATAAGATAGAAAAATGTCCATGGTCAGAGATCTGGTTAGAGTTCATTACCATGCAGTTGACAAGGAAATTTGGTTATGTCTGTGACACACAACACTTTAAGATAATAATATACCAGGACATTGGATTTCTAGGAGTTTCATACCATTTTTAGAATACTTAATAACACATCAACACAAATAAAATCTAAGAGCATTTAGTACTACTTATTTGACAATGCTTCTCATGTAATTTAACATGCCAGATAAGCCTGATTAGTTTAATGTCTCACACAATCTTTGAAATGTTCCAAGGGGTCTGTGTAACACCTCAGATTGTGGCCAAAAGACTTTATTTTAGAATTTGATTTTGGAAAGCATGTCAAAAATATTCAAGTGTTTGTACATTTGATGAAATAGGATCACAGATTATTATGAAACAATATATAATCATCCATTCATCCATTTAACCAAAGTGACAGTAAAAAAAAAAAAGTCTTTTTGTTAGACTTCAAAGGCAAATGCAAAATATTATGCAGTTGTGGGCAAAATTTAGCGCTTTATACATTAAGACTCAGTTTTCTTAAGTAATCAAAGGCTTGATAAACAAGGGTAATTATTTTGACAAAACACATAACGCTAGCTCTCTAGGCAGATAACTTTATTTTTTTAAAGATTTTATTATTTGAGAGAGAATGAGAGAGAGAGAGAGAGAGAGCATGAGACTGGAGAGGGTCAGAGGGAGAAGCCGACTTTCCACTGAGCAGGGAGCCTGATGGGGACTCACTCCAGAAATTCCAGCATCATGACCTGATCCGAAGGCGGTTGCTCAATGAGCTGAGTCACCCAGGTGCTTCTAGGCAGACAACTTTAAAGGCAAAGAAAAAGTTTGGTTTACAGTTTCTTTTTAAGAGCAGACCAGTAGTTCAGGAGAACTTTGTCCTTTTAACAAAGACAAAATTTTAATTTTACACCAGTTTATTCTTAATATTAAAACCCATTTACTTACTTAAATTTATCCTAATCTTAGATAGTACCAACCACATGTAAAATTTTTTTCCAAAAAATTTTTTTTCCGTTAACCTTTTACAGCTTTCTTCTTTATATTCAGATTTTGTCTTACTTTCCTTCTTTAAATAAGCAGCCTAAGGGCGCCTGGGTGGTTCAGGCTTTAAGCGTCTGCCTTTGGCTCAGGTCCTGATCCCAGGGTCCTGGGATGGAGCCCAGCATTGGGCTCCCTGCTCAGTGGGAGGCCTGCTTCTCCCTCTCCCACTCCCCCTGCTTGTGTTCCCTCTTTCCCTGTGTCTTTCTCTGTCAAATAAATGAATAAAAATATTTTAAAAAATAAATAAATAACCAGCCTCACTTGAGGACAAAATTATTTTTTCCCTTCAACAAAAAATGTATTTCTGTTTCCTTATACTACTTCTTACCAAAAACACACATTTTATTTTCCTTGCATACAGAGTTGTGCCCCTTATTATCTCCAGTAGTTATAATTATGTTTATTAGAATTCATAATATTCATAGAATTCTCCTAAGAATTCAGAAATTCTTAGAAGTCTTAATTTTTAGTGAAAACTAAGTAGTAAGCAATTGTGAACTGTTATACTGGTAGTCTTTAGATTGACAGATTTATGAATAAATTTTATAATTTCTAGAAACATGCACTTCTTTATAGCATAGTCTTTCAATAAGACACAAGACATGTTTACTAACACAAATTTATCTTTAGTTTCTCGGTCATAAGACAAAAGTTAGATAAACCTAGGTTTAGTAGTTAAGGCTTCATTATTTTATGTTATTTGAAAATGATTTAGATGTTAAATGAATTTAACTTATTACTTAAGTTGCCAAAACTTTAAAATTTCAGGTTGCCAAAGCTTTCGGTAGCTTTTGGACGCTATTTAAAAATACGTCTACAAATCTTTTTGTCTTATTTACATCAATTTAATTGATTTTAATTAACAAACTTCATGAGGCATTAGACAAAGTCAACCATTATTTTAAGTTTTTTTCCTGGTAAATGTTATAAATGGGAAAACAGGAAATTGTTCAATTTTTAGTAAACACGGGCAGGATAAGTTTTCTATTTTATGCTGGTGACTCTGAAGATATGTCCATTTAATCAAACAAACAATTAAATAAGCTTTCATACTGAATATTTCCCCCATTACATGAACTTGAAAAACATTTGGGTTAGTTTCTATTTTTCTGAGGGTTAGATGCCCAGCCGTATAAGCGCTTGCCTTCAAACCAACTACATAGAGCTCTCTTACAAGTTAATTTTAGCAAAATCATCCAGAAGTAGAGAGACTGTCTTACATTAACAACATATATGGAAATACACAGGCAAGATGCAAACAAAAAATCTTCTAGTTTTTGTTTTTACTGATACTTTTGTAGATGATGTGGTTTTGGTGAAGTTTGGAGGAGTGAGGTCTGGAGCTGAGGACCAAGAAAGAATTCTTGAGACGTCTTTGGTGTAAAATGGTGGTTTTAGTAAAGCACAGGACAGGATCCGTGGCAGACAGAACCGCTGTGCTGGGGTCTTGAGGAGTGGCTCATTATATACCCAGGTTTTCGGGGAAGTAAGGAAAAAGGAGGTTTCAAAAGAACTTTCATATGCTAAAGAGGCCCTACAAGATAATGGAGGCCTTGCCTTTGTCAAGTTAAGGTTGTTTCCCACTCTAGCAGGGCACTAACATTAAGATAGTTGGGAGATTCCTGGAAGAATGTCCCACGCATCCCACCCAGGAGTCGGGGTGGGAGAAGTTGCAGGAGGTCAGCTGGGGCTTTGCTTCGGTGAGCCTTCTGCTCCCTCATCAGGGAGAACATGGAAAGCTCAATTTCCAGATCTCTCCCTCTCTCTCTCTCTCTCTCTTTTTTTTTTTTTTCCCTGATGAAACATTCTTCCTAAAGTTTGTATTTCAAGGAATGGCCCTTACATGTAGAGACAGTGGAGATATAATTTACATCATAAAGGTCCACAGAAAGTCTCCATGTGTTCTCCAGGGTGAAGATTTGGAACATGTCTGCTTGTTATCAGGGATGCTAGAGTCTGGCCACAAGAATCCTTCGAGCACTTTGTTTTTATTTTCTTTTCTTTATTTTTTGCACTTTGTATTTTAAAAAGGCATCTTACCCGTTTTTTTCTTTAGTCTCAGGTGATTCTGGGGTGTGTTTACATTTCAAAGACATAGTAAGTTTTATAATTTCAAGGGACAAAAAATAATGTAAATTTTTTCCTCAAGTTTTCAGAGTAACTGCTATTTAAAATTTGCCCTTAAAAAAAGTACAGGACAATTTTGTTCCAATATCTACAACTATTTTGAGAAGAATAGGGGAGGTTTTGGGAGTGATAAAGCTGGGTGGGCTTTGACTTGTTTCTAGAGTTGCATTTCTGGTTTTGTCGAGATCTGTATGTAAAACATACAGTTGTTTCTAATCCCCCAAAGAATTGGATCATAGCCTGAAAATCAAGGGATGGGTCCATTTTTTAAAACTAAATTTGCTTTTTTTATATTGAGGAAATTTTTAACTAAAATGGGATTCAAGAAGGGCACCTGGGTGGTTCATTTGGTTAAGCTTCTGACTCTTGGTTTTGGCTCAGGTCATGATCTCAGGGGTGTGGGATCCTGCGCTGTGGGGGTTCTGCGCTCAGTGGGGAGTCTCCTTGAGGATTCTTTCTCTCTTCTTCTGCCCTAGCCCCCTACCCATGCATGTTTTTTTTTTCCTCCCGCTCTTTTTCAAATAAATAAATCTTTTTAAAAAATGAGAATTGGGGGATTTATGTCTTTGTCAAGTCTGTATAAAGCATTTTAACAAAAGCCTTCTTTCCAGGTACACAGTTCAACCTCGGCCTATGAAAATTGGCCTTTCTCAGATTGTTTGTAGGAGGGGTAGGTTAAAGTTTTGTCTTGCTTCCTCTGTGAAGGGTTGTGAATAGTCATTAGTCTTTCTAATTCCTTTCTAAATTTGGTAGCATCTTCTGAAAGCAGAGGTAAAAGGACTTTATAATTGAAAAGCTCTGCTGCTGTCCAGGGACATGAATTCTTTGGGGTAGGGGGGCACGTCTAGGATACACCAGCAAAGGACATTGCATAGGAATGCCTGAAGCTGGCAGAGCCTGATTACAGAGCCCTGGATGGTAGGAGCAAAGCCTTATTGCCAGTCTCAGATGCTTTTGTTAAGTTCATTTCTTGGCTTTTAGCATTTACACCAGCAACCTGTATACTTCAAGCCTAGAGATTAGGCTGGAGTGCTCCCTGTAAATCTTGTAGGGAAAGGGAAGTTACAACAGGCAGATGAGGCTAGATTTTTAAGAAGGGGAACTTAGGTTGGACGTAGGCATTTATTTTTAAATCTTAAGCCCAATTTCTGTTCTTTTATCTTTTCAGGGTATCCCTTAAGACTAGCCATTTTACTTATAAGAAAATTGAGAGCTTTCTATAATGTTTATTTTTCTATTCGATACAGCCAGTTTGGAGGAGCCATCATCTGGCCATTGGCCAGTAGGATCTGTGAATAGCACTCAAACCACAATAATCCTTTTAATGGCATAATGAAGATTTAAGAGGCATCCAAAGAGAGCAGTCCCCGTGATCCAAAAGTTTACTCCCAAAATTTATCTAAGAAAGCGAAAAGTGTGCCTTGCATAGGCAGTAAGGATGGTGTAGTGAAAACAGTGTCTCCAGTCCTTATGAAACCGTGAGATGCCTCTTCCAGTTACAGACCTGCTCATCAGCAACATGGGGCAGGTGTTCCTGGAATGGGACTTTCCCACAAGCACAAGCAATGAAGGTTGAGACAGCAGAGGTTCCTGTGGGCTGGAACCTGTCATGACAAACTTCCCTGAGAGAGGGCACAGCTGGACAGAGAGAGATTGAGACTCAGGTTCCTGGTCTATCTGGCCACCAAGGTGCACCCTGGTAAGTGCACCCTCTGAATGGTGGAGACCAAAGAGAACATTCTCACTGGTCACAAAACCAAGCTCTTATGACACAAAATACGACAAAAGGAAAAATCATAATCCACAGCAAGGGTTGTCTTAAACGCACATTATAGCTTAAAAGGAAAAATCATAATCCACAGCAAGGGTTGTCTTAAACGCACATTACAGCTTCAGCTGAGCCTCGGGTCTCTTGGAGCCACACTCATGCCCAGGAGGGATGTGTGTTGTCTTACAGGGTGCCCTGTTGCACAGAAGTTTTCTTGAGGTTGGCAGATCACCTAGTGTCAATCTGACCCATTCTGTGACCAACGTATCCCAATACAGGAGTCTTTGCATTAGGTGGGGAGCACTCTAACAGCTTTTAAGGGCTCCACCTGTGCTCACCAATGTTAGGGCTTCATCTTCCAAGATGTCCCTTAGCAGCAGCCTTTGCCTCATGTGCACATTAGCCCACAACAAAGTTTGTGTGAAAAATGACATAAAAGACACAAAGGAAAACAAAGACTATATGTGGGAGGAAATGGATCAGAAACCAGAGTACTCTACCAAATTTAACTAATGAATTGCTGAGCCCAAGGAAATAGTTCTACAAGTGTTTTCTCCTGTTAATCTAAATTTAGAAAGAGAGAAGGAAACTTCTTCCACTCTCGCTCCATCAGACTCCACAAAGAGAGATTCTGGGAGACCGACATGGTAAGAAATGTTGCCTTCTGCTAACTGTTTGCTGTTGCAAGGCTTTGTCTGTGGTAGCTGTGTCTAGTGAGTCATTGTCTTGCTGACTACACCAACCATTGGGGAGGAAGAATTTCCTTTCCCCTTCATGGCCCTTCTAGCTGCACTAAGAATCCACTTGACATGAGAGCGATTAACAGGAGAAAGTCAAATTTGGTTTTGTATGAATGGGGAATCCACACAGCCATGAAATTCTGAAGACCTGGAGGTACCAGGAGGCTTAACTGAACTCAGGAGAGGGGAGGAGCCTGAGGATATAAAGAGGACAAAAACTATTAGCACAAAGGCAGAGAAGATGTTTGGAAGACATAGGTTGCTTTATTATGCAGTTAAGTTTCTTAGGAAAGAGGCATCTCTGTGAATAGCTATCTTCTTGGTGTAATCAGGCAGTTGACCCGGAGGTAAAGAGCTTTTCCTGAATCTGCTGGATTTTGATTGTTTTTGGCTCCAAATAATGTTTATGCTAAGTTGGCCTCTTTGGGTTGGTTTGCCAGTGACCCCTGCGTTTACATATCCATCATCTCATTGGATCTAAATTGTAGTTGCTATTTTCAAAGCTTAGAGATTTTGTTGTGGAGACCAAATATATGCAAATGGCAGTTAAACACACACCTGTATTGATCTGATCATAAGCCTAATAGGAACTCGTGAGAAGGGACTGAAAATATGGGCTTAAATTTTTGGGATTCATGGGTATGAGGAAGGATCTGAGTTGGCCACGTAGGATTTTCTTTTTATTGCTAGAGACACAGCTTTGAAGGAAACTACAACTGAGAGTGGGATGAATTCATTCCTTCTTGGAGCAGTAGTGGCATACGTTTCTTCAAATGCATTACTAGAACAATCTTGACTCATTTATATAAAACACTAAGTTCCTATGTCCATGCAACAGGGGAAATGGTAAGGAGAGGTCAAAAGAGGGAGTAGGTGAGACAACTTAAATTTTACTAAGGTAGAAGACTCTTGTTAAAAGGAAGACTTTCCATGGAAGGGTAGCAGGTGCATACATACGCAGGTGTGACTCCCCAGTGTCTGATCTAGAACACTATGGCAAAATCCTGGAATGCAAAGATTGAAACGCAGAGCCACTTTTAAACTTTTTTTTTAAAGATTCCATTTATTTATTTGAGAGAGAGACAGTGAGAGAGAGCATGAGAGGGAAGAAGGTCAGATGGAGAAGCAGACTCCCCATGGAGCTGGGAGCCCGATGTGGGACTTGATCCCGGGACTCCAGGATCAT
This sequence comes from Taxidea taxus jeffersonii, assembly GCA_003697995.1. Taxonomy (NCBI): domain Eukaryota; kingdom Metazoa; phylum Chordata; class Mammalia; order Carnivora; family Mustelidae; genus Taxidea; species Taxidea taxus. The sequence goes on from ML099756.1 coordinate 35,519, forward strand.
GACCCGAGCCAAAGGTAGTTGCCTAACCAACTGAGCCACCTAGGCACCCTCAGAACCACCTTTAAATAGCACTGGTTGAGGAAAAGAACTAATAGCTGCCCATAGATTAACTGAATGAAGTATATTTTCTTTTATTTTTTAAAAGGGTTTTGTTTATTTTTTTATAAAGAAAGAGAAAGCGTGCACATGCATGAGTGCTAAGGGAAGGACAGAGGGAAAGAATCCCAAGTAGACACCCCGATGAGTGCAGAAACCAGTGCAGGGCTCAATCTCACGACCCTGAGATCATGACCTGAGCTGAAATCATGAGTCAGATGCTTAACCAACTGAGCCACCAGGGGCCCAAAATGAACTGTATTTTCAGTGTGGATCCCTGAGATCTGAAATAAATAGATGCTTAGGAAAATGCTGTTTTGCCTAGAGGGCCCTTCTCAATGTGGCATATTTTACCATAAAAACAATTGAGTTAATTTCAGTGTGTTTTTAGTTTTATGTCTCAAAAAATATTTTTCTTGGGAAACTTCAATTTAGGATTTCCACCTTAAGTGATTTCTATTAATGTTACATGTTGCCTGGTGGGGTCGTTAGGTCAGGGTTTGGTGAAGAAATACTCTTTCTCTTCTTATTTTGAAACTCTAGCAGGCTTTTGTGTCTCAGGGAACATGGCTTAACTGAAGGCGATGTTACTATGTGATGCTGTAGAGAAGTCTAAAGATAAAAATTAGAAGTGTTGAATGATTTCCTAGTTCTGACATGCTAAGCTCATTATTTCTTTTATTTGCATTGACATGACAACCAATGACATTAATCACTATAAAAGATTTCACTTGTTCTAGAACTCTGCTGGGTTGGCTCAGCACTGTTTCACAGAAAATGTTACACAATAAATCTGTAAAGTCTGTAAAAAAGAAAGAAAAAGCCCTGCAGTGGAGTCTGGGATGGGGGTGGGGGGATGGGGGAAGTAATGCTGTCGGGGGTAGGGGGGATGATGGCACCTGAGAGGACTAGGGCTGAGGCCAGATGAGGCTCACAGGAAAGCAAAGAGGGAAGTGATGGCTTGGATTTTGACTTCTGTGAGAGGGCCATAGAGAGACTGAGTTACCAAGGTAGAGATTTAGGAAAGACTGTGTTGGGGGGGGGAGGGGAGAGGGGAGAGAAGGAAAGGAAGCTGAAGAAGGAAGCTACCTGGGTCAACAGTCAGCTGTTCGTCATTCTGCATCTTGGCAATAGGCCGAAATCTTTTTGCCCTTGGAAGGAAATTGTCTTTCTCTGTCCTTCAAGGTCTTCTAGCTGGACTAAGAATGAAATTTAAATGAGTCAGATTAACAGAAGAACAAACCCAAGTTTTATTACATGTGCACCAAGGCCCTCTAAGGAAATTGGGATGTAAAGAAATGAACAGTGAGTTTTCATACTTTTTGGACAAGGAGACGATAGATCTGTGAGGATTTGACAGGTCAAGGGAGACTTAACTTTGGGAGCTTCAACAGTAAGAAATTCTAGAAATTCTAGACAGAATTTGGGCTGCGGTAGTAGATTAGTAAAAAGTAACAAGCATTGTTTATACAGCCTTCTTGGCTCTAAAATTCCCATCTCCGGTGATAAGGATGTCTCTTTACCTCCTGGTATAGGGGTGGCACTTTTCACATGGGAGATAGATTTCCTGCCTTCAGGGAGATGGAGGAGGCTCTTTTGTAACTTTTTAAAAAAGGATTTTATTTATTTGACACAGAGAGATTGTGTGTGTACACAAGCAGGGGGAGAGGGGCAGAAAGAGAGGGGGAAGCAGAGTCCCTGTAGAGCAGGGAGCCCAATGGGACTTGATCCCAGGACTCTGGGATCATCACCCAAGCTGAAGGCAAATGGTTAACTGACTGAACCATCCAAGTGCCCCACTGTAACTTTTATTTAAAATGTCAGTATGCTAAACTGGCACATTTTGGGGCAGCCTGTCTTTGGCCCCTATAGGTCTTAAGAGATTTCCACTTGAAATGCAAGTCAGCAGGGTAGAGACTGAGAGCTTTAAGCATCCATGGAACATGTTTAAAATGTTAGTGATTTCGAGAGCCATTGTAATGCCCGGGGATGGCAAGGGAGGGACCTACAAAACCAAGGTGCTTAGAGAGCAGTATCTGGAAGCACTTGGCATCATTTTATTTTAGTTTATTTTTTTTAGGAATGGGGGGAGGGACAGAAGCAGAGAGAATCTTAAGCTGACTCTCATGCTGAACCTGGAGCCTGAAGCAGGGCTTGATCTCATGACCCCGAGATCATGACCTGAGCTGAAATCAAGAGTCAGACACTTACTTAATGGACTGAGCTACCCAGGTGCCCTAGCTTCAGTTTAATAATAGGTACATACTTCTTAAAAGTTCCCTGAAACAAATAGGAGCAAAGCGTGCCCCAAAGCAAATAGGGGCAAAACGAACTTAAGATACTCTGTAGAAGTCCAGAAATTCCAAAATACGTGTATTTGCCAAAGATCTCTTTGGCTTGGGAAGTGTTTATTTTGTTCTATTTGATTAAGTCATTTATTTTAAACCATAGTAAAACATTAGTTTTCATACTCCTTACTCCAAGTATTTTCCTTGGACACATTCAGCTTGTTATGTATTCTTTAGGTGCTTTCGGTTATCCCCACAAGTTGGCTAGGGTACTGAGAGCAACTCTTTCATTGCCCTCTTTGTTCTCATCTGTAAATACCTCTCTTCCTACCAGTATGTTCATCTTGCCCGGATGCACACAGCTGAATGTGAAGAAATTGATTTTTTTTTTTTTTTTGAGGAACACCCTTTTAGCCAAAGATCTTGCTCTTATTTCATGGGGAAAAGACACCATTGCATGAAGACTGTAAACCTTCCACCATCTAATCTAAAGATTCTTCTGCATTCCTGTCCATAATTTTACCCTTCTCTCATAATCCTGCCTCCTGTACTTTCCGGGTTCTGTCCCGCTTTGCCCTCTCAGAGCCCAGCTCCTGTATGTTCAATCTCTTCCTCTTCACTGAATCCTTTCTGTCAGTATTTTTTTTAATTTTTAAAAAGACTTAATTATCTTACAGCAGTTTTATGATTATCACAAAACTAAGAGGAAGATGCAGACATTTCTCATGAAACCCCCGACCCCACACATACAGAACCTCCCCCATTACCAACATTGTTCCCTGGAATGCTACATTTTTTTTAACCAATGGCAAATGTACATTGACACACATATCACTCGAAGTCCCACAGTTTACCTTAAGGTTCACTCTTGGTATTACACGTTCTGTGGGTTTGGGAAAAAAAAAAAAACAAAACAAAAACATAGTGACCTGTATCCATCATTATGCTGTCATAGAGTGTAGTTTCACTGCCTTAAAAATGCTCTGTGCTCTGGCTGGTCATTGCTCTCCCTTCACCCGCTGACAACCCGCTCTTTTCACTGTCCCCGTGGTTTCGCCTTTTTCACAATGTCCTGTTGTTGGAAACATACAGTATGTAGCCTTTTCAGGTTGGCTTCTTTCCTGTAGTGATAGGTACTTAAGGTTCCTTCATGTCTTCTCATGGCTTGCTAGCTCATTTCTTTTCAGGGCCAAATAATATTCTGTTGTCTGGAAGTACCACAGTTTATCCACTCACCTCCTGAAGCACATCTTGGGGTCTTCCAAGATGCGACAGTTATGAATAAAGCTTCTATAAACATCCTTGTTATGGGTTTGTGTTGGTGTAAGTTCCTTTACTTAGGGTAAATAACCAAGAGCATGGTCGCTGGTTTCTGGGGTAAGATTATGTTTAGTTTTCTAAGAAACTGCCAAACTGCTTTCCAGGGGGGCTCTGCTATTTTGCACTCCCACCAGCTGTGAATGAGAGTTCCTGTTGTTACACAGCCTCACCAGCATTTTGTGGTGTTAGTGTTGTGGGTCTGGGCCATTCTAATAGGTGGATAGTGGTATCGCATTGTTTCAGTTTGCATTTTTCTGATGACCAATCATGGGAAGCACCGTTTCATATGCTTGTCATGTGTATGTCTTCTTTAGGGAGGTGACTGTTAATGTATTTGGCTCGTTTTAGGTTTATTCTTTATTTATTTTTTTAAAAAGATTTTATTTATTTGACAGAGAGAGATCACAAGTAGGCAGAGAGGCAGGCAGAGAGAGAGAGAGAGAGAGAGAGAGAAGAGGAAGCAGGCTCCCTGCCGAGCAGAGAGCCTGATTCGGGAATTGATCCCAGGACCCTGAGATCATGACCTGAGCCGAAGGCAGAGGCTTAACCCACTGAGCCACCCAGGTGCCCTTATTCTTTATTTTTAAATTTAAATTCAGTTAGTCCTCACAGTACATCATTAGTTTCAGATGTAGTGTTCAGTTGTGTACAACACCCAGTCGCACATCACGTGCCCTCCTTAATGCCCATCCCCCAGTTACCCCATCCCCCCACCCACAACTCTCAGTTTGTTTCCCATCATTAAGAGTCTCATGGTTTGTCTCCCTCTCTGATGACGTCTCATTCCATTTTTCCTCCCTTCCCTTGTGATCCTCTGCACTGTTTTTATATTCCTCATATGAGTGAAACCATATGATAGTTGTCTTTCTCTGATTGACTTATGTCTTTGGCTCATTTTAAAATCACTTTGGTTGTTTTCTCATTGTTGAGTTTCCAGTGACGCTTAAACACAGGTAGATCTCTCACATGGGCAACAACCACAATAGCCGAAGCAGCAACAAACATATGCACGTGATCCAAACTCCAAACCCTCTGTCTCCTCTCTTAACCCTACATCTCCCTCTGCCTTTTCTTTGCTTTCTGTCTTTCACAGTGTAGAAACCGAAGACAGGCTGCCCCAAGATGGACTGCTTTGGCATGGAGATTAGTCTGAGCTGAAGGCACTTGAGACCCTATGGGCTCAAGGGAAGCTTTTGCCCTTCCCTTAACCACAGAGAAGAATCTGAATGGGAGTCTTTCCCAGAGTCAGGGTTATTAGCAGAGATAAATTTTATTTGAATGACCCATCTGTATGGCAGGACAAACAACTAATTCCCAAACACTTGCTCTTTTGATTGCCCTGTGAAGTGCTTCCCTTTCCTCCGAAGTCCCAGAACCCCGGCCCCTTTGTCCTTAGTTCAGAATGACGTGTGTACCTCATCTTGCCTGTCTTTGGAATTTCCACATCTATGGGGATTCCCCTTACCTACTCGATTAAATTTGATTTTCTCCTATTAACCTGTCTCATGTCAATTTGATTCTTAGTCCAGCTAGAAGGACCCTCGAAGGGGTCAGGGATTCTTGCCCTCTGAGAGTAGACAGACTCCTTGACCGGGTTGTTCAGACTTTCTGCCTCAATTGCCCGTGCACCCTTCATCCCACTGAGGTGAGGCTTTTGTCCCCAGCCCTCTTTCTCTTCCAGCATCCCTGGTCTTAGAAAATGGCAGTAGCATTCACCTACTTGCCCATGCCTGAAGCTTGGGAAGTAATCTGACTCTCTGTCCTTTGCTCACCTTCTCACATAAAGTTAATTACCTGCTTGCATTGATTTGGTCATTGAGTTTCTCTCAAATTAATTTACCCACTTTTTCCCACCCTGGCTGCCCCCTCCTTACTTAACTTGGGAAGATACTGTTTCCGTTTTTATGTGAAGGTCATGGGCAGGCTGATGGGTGTTGCCATGCGATGAGGTCATAAAGACTTAGGGTGCTGATGACTGAACAGGCAAACATTCTAGATCCTGGAGATTTCCTTGTCGTTTTAACATCCTCCTTGTGCCTGCTTTGTTTGAAATTGTGACTTGTACATCTCTCAGTCGGTTCCCTTTTACTTCCCTGGCGTTTACCTCTCACATATGAGGTACAACTTATTGGTCAAGGAAGTTCTGAGCTCACAACTGTCATTCAGCTCGGCGATTGAGTCTTTGCTCTGACCCTTCCTGGCAGCAAGAGCTGGAACAGATCATAGACTCTCTTGACTCTTTGTTTCTTTATCTGTAAAATAAGTGGCTTCCCCCAGACCAGTGAGGCCACACCCTGGCTACGCAGTAGAATCACCTGGGGGACTTTTGGACCTCCCAGCCCAGGCTGCACCCTGGAACCCTGACATCAGCATCCCGCCTTGCGCTTTCAGGATTGTTGAAAGCCCCCCTCAGAGATAGTGTGTCGCCAGGCTTGAGAACCATCGACTTTATGATTTTAAAGGGCCACAACTCTTCTATCATTGCATGTTTTCAGTCATGCCCCAAACTGAAGTTGAGAGTTCCCTTAATGTTTTTACTAAGTCGGAAAAAAATAGCTGTGAAGTTCCCCCCACCCCCTTCCATCTGCTGTTTGTTCTTATTTACATACGATGGAACCCAGCCCACTGATTTACAGCTCTGGTTCCCTTACAACTGTTATTGAACTGAAAACAGAGCTGAAAACTTATTAAACAGAAAAAAAATTATTTTGAGCTTTGTGTCGACAATTCATTATAGAACCAAGGAAACATCTAAACTTTCCTTCTAGAATTAATGCTAAAAATGGATTTTCAACCCCCTAATCTTAAGGGAACAATTTAATTCTGGTGCCAAACCTAGTATTTATTCTTTCTTGAGTATCCTATCAAGAAAATCAAAGCATCTCTGTGAGAGAATGACATTTTGGGGGATTTGTCCCTATAAATAGGCAGGATCTCCCCAGACTCCTCTACGTGGGCCTCTGAAGGCAAGAGTTAGCATCTCTCTTCCCCTAGTTCTCTCTGCTGGCCCATAAACACAGGAAGAAAAGCCAGGGCAGACATACCACCGCTGTGGGTGTGTGGTCTCACTGTTGAAACACTTTGGAAAAGGTCTTTCAGGAGACAGCTCTCCTGTAGAAGCCTCATTTGGACCTACCATTTTAGGTCTGAAATAACCTAAGATTTTTTTAAGCTGCAAGGGAGTAGAGAGGAGAGCAGGAGGATTACAGAGAATAGCAAAGCATTTGGTGTGACCACTGGTACTCGGTTTGGGGAAAACTAGGTCCTGACAGAAGCCCGATTTAGACTGGGAAGGAGTCCCTTGGAGTGCTGGCTCTCCCTGCCTGTTTCCCTGTTAACAGTATCTCCTTCAACTGTTCACTTACTTGCTTCTGGAATTCCCACCTGAAACAACACAGCCCGTGCCTCCCATGTCTCTCCCTAGGCCTTAACTATTGAAATTAGTTGCCACCTTGGTAAGGATGGCTTAATTTAGTAGATGGAGAAAGGTCAGTTATAAGCTATGGTGGATTCCTTTCCACATATAATCCTTTTACAACTAGACCATCAAATTTTTCTCTGCAAAGGAATGATTAATTATCTTCTAGTGATGGGGAAAGAAAGCATTTTCCTGGGGAAAGAAATATTGCCAGAGCTTGGAGTCAAGCTGAAAGGAACCTGTTTCCCACCATGTTTGGCACTGAACTCTTTCTTGTGGCCCAGAAAACCCTGTCTGAATCTTCTTGGTTTTGACCTGCCTCTCTGGGTATTTCCTTGCAGATGGAGGAATTGATTGAGGGTATTCGCTGGGCCTTTATTGACATGCTGGAGAAAGAAAATGAGTGGATGGATGCAGGGACAAAAAGGAAAGCCAAGGAAAAGGTAAGAGTCCTTTTGATTAAAAAAAAAATGCGACTTTCCGTGTAATGGATTTTCATGCTCAGTATTGTGTACTTGATTTTTATATTGACTGAGCTCTTGACTCTGAATGACCCCAGAGTCAGGTGTCTGTTTTGGGATGAATATATAGATTTCATCACCGGGAGGTAAGAGAAAATAAGATCTGACTTTTTTCTTTCTCGAACTGCATTTCAAACACCTTGTAATTCAGCTTTTCCTTCTCTCTCAATTGCTGTTTCTAAGAGCCACATGGCCCACTGCCCGGCGAATTTTGCCACAAACAGCCATTGGCTGTGGCAGAATGCAGAGCAGCGGGGAACCATGGGCAGCAGCTGGCAGAAGAGCCCTCAAGGCCCAAAGAAGAAAAACCCATACTGGCTGTGTGTCCTTCTGCTCTGTGCATGATGTGTGCAAATGTCCTCGGGGAAATCCTTTCCTTCAACCAAGCAGGTCTACTTTCCTAACCCATCATTTTGTCCTAATGATCCAAATGGCACATTTATGAACTACAGACCAGTAGTAGACCATGGCGTAGGAACGCAAAAATGTTGCCTAATAGAAGTAGACGCTTGGTGGGCCTTGTATACTTTTCTGGTCCTGTGTAACAAGATGAAGGAGTAAGTGAGAGAAGTATTGGCAGCCATGCTGCTTAAACAATGAAGGCTCAGACCGATTGTGAATTCTCCGTATTCAGATGGAGACGGAGCTGGAGCTCGAGTGGGTAGGGAACCCCTCCTGCATTCTGAATGGATGCTGTCCTGTATCTGGGAGACTCCGAACTAGGAGCATTTCTTCTTTAGAAAGGTATTTTTAAAAGCTGGCTGATGATAGGAATCCCCTGGGATGTCTAAATGCCCTCTAGCTCTCTGGTCCTCTCCCCAGCAAGGTCTGATTTAGTGGATGGATGGTGCAGTTTGATGTTTGTGACATCAGCCAGTCCCCCTGGTGATTGCTATTGCTCGGGGGGCCTGGGGAACACTGCTTGGAGTCCTACTGGTCATGCTGAGTACAGATCTTTTTGCCCTATGGTCGAGAAACGGGGAGAGGGGAGGGCAGTGAACCTACCCTCTCTGGTACTATAGGGGTGGATACGTGGTGTTATCGTGCATTGGTCCAGACCCATGGAGTGTGCAGCACTAAGAGCGAATCCTAATATAAACTTTAAATTCCGGGTGGTAATGCTGTATCAGTGCAGGCTCATTGATTGTAGCGAATGCACCACTCTGGTGGGGGAGTTTGTTAATGGGGAGGCTATGCACATGTGGGCTCAGGGGTTTTATGGGCGATCTCTGTGCTTTCTTTTCAATTTTGCTGTGAACGTATGACTGCTCGAAAAAATCAAGTCTATTCAACAACAACAACAACAATAAAAAACAAAGAAGGCAACATTCTGGGAGTGCTTAGCCTCACTGAAATGAGAATGTACAGAGGTTTAGCAAGGGTATTTTCTAGAGCTTTAATACTCCTGAGATGGATAAACATTGCCATAGATATTTTTGTCAATAGACGTGGAAAGGCCAAGTGAAAAGGAAGAACTTGGGTGGCCAAGGGTGGCAGGTGTTGGAAGAAGACAAAGGGTAAGTTGGATGTTTTTCCCCTTGAGAATCTGTCAAAGCCATCTTAAGTCATGGAAGGCCAAGCTGATGGAGGCAGGAGCATGCGGGCTGTGATGAGAAACTCTCCAGATGGGAGATGAAACTTTTGGCACCAACATATTGTTGTTTTTTGAAGGCTTCATTTATTTGCTGGGCTAGCTTGTGATATCTGGAAGCAGAATTTGTCTTGCACTGGGTGGTTGAGAGTGCGGAGCACTGAGGCTTTTGATCCGAGCCTGACCCTTCGTGGCCTGAGGGTCCCCCATGTGGAGGCTGGAGTGGAGTGATGAGGCCTGTGTGAAAGTGCTGAACAGGACAGATACCAGAGGAATGTTCTGGGGACCGCAGTCAGGTTTTTGGGAAGTATGACTGGTTGCCGAAGGGGGAGATTGTCCGAGTTTGCATAAAGGAGTGGGCACCTTACAGGTGGGTCTTCTAGACAAGTGGCACATGGGTCTTTCTTGAAGGCACATTATTCTCATTTCTTCTAATATTAGACGTGTTCCTCTTTGCTCCCTGAGTCGCTCTCCAGTCTTGTATTTTATTTCAATGAGAGCTGTCACTTTTTCTTCTAAAAGTACTCTTTGAACACACTGCTTTCTTTGCGCTGAGTTCAGCCTGCCAGGAACTCAACTAGTTCCTTGACAGGTACAAATATCAAAGGGAATTTTCCTCCTGGATCTCACCAGGCTCCCTGAGTATCCTGTATTTCAGAGTTCAGGGACATTCCATTAACAAAAGGCAAGAAAGAGGGGATGTTGTCTGAGAATTTTCACCCGTTTCCCAAAGTACGTCAGGCCCTGGACCCCAGAAGATGCAGATTTTCTTTTTCCGAATTAAATGAACATGCAGTTCTGGAAATGACCTCTGGGCGGAGCTCGTAGACTCGCAAAGACAGAACTTAGGAAGCTGAAGGCATTTATGCAGCTTTCGGCTCTGGGGTTGTTTTTGAAAAAATTATTTTTTTTCTTGCCCTTTTTCTCTGCTGTCCTCAATTTGATTGCCTTTTAATAGTCAACAAGAAAGGACAGGTTCTGCCTACTAATTCCTTGAATCTTAGATGGAAATCTCTGACAATCTTAGGGCTTTGTCTTTCTGATACTGAGTAGCTTCTGCACTAAGACAGGATTTGCCTGTGTTGAAAGTGGAGGTGAATAATTTGCCTCCTCTTCCTGGTATGACTTGGCACTGTTCTTTGGGCATGTGTTGTATGCAGTATATCACCCAGGCGGAAGATTTCTCATCAATAATAGTGCCCACACTGGGCCAATGCTGAGTCACCTGGCAACCCATTGGGAAAGCTGGGAAAATGTTCTGATTTGCGAGTGGGAGAGGCTTTTCTTTGCCTCACCACGAAGCTCTAGACTGCAACAAATGACAGCACCTCCTCTATTGGGTGCTGACCTAAGTGTTCTCTAGTGCCAGGCCTCCTGAATGTGGAAGGTCCAGATACCTGCAGTGATTTGAGGCCTAACACCTTGAATTGTGTGTCAGTGACTCCGGTTTCAAGATGGAACTGTGGGGATGTGACTTTGTTGTGTTCTTCAGTAGGGGTGATTACCATAAAAAGATCAATGAGGTTGCCTCTACTCTGGGGAAGGGTAAATCTGTTGTCTCAGTTTCCTGGCCTTGCTCCTCTCATCTCCTAAGAGGTCATGAGTGGTTTAGAAACCACTAAACTGACAGCGTAGGTTTCAACTGGAAATTTAGTATTGTGAAATAAGCACCAATTTTTATTCAGGATTCTGTTTCCTGCAGGCATATGCTTTTACTGTAAATTAGCAGCAAAGGACAGGAAGCCTGTTATTTTTTTGGTTATCACAGATGGGGGATGAGTATAAGGTGATAGAAATTATTTTGGGGGGTGTCTTCTGGAAGATTTGCCTTTTCTAGAACAGAGTAGGAGGATCTCAAGGTCACTACGTAGTGATTCCGAGGCCTGGCAGGAAGGGATGCAACACTGCCTTTGGCTGCCCTAGTGGCAGGAGCAGGGCTTCTGCTGGAGAGCTCTGTGTCAGATCAGGAGGAACAGCTTCCTGAATTTGGCTAGTTCCCTGCTAGATTCAGTTCTGTATCCAAAAGCTGGGTCCTTCCTGAAATATTTATTTGTTTGTCCTCTTTACTTCTGGGATCTATGTTTGCCTGGCCACCCCTAGAGTGAAAGACCTGGATAGAACTGTTAGGAAGGCAGCATCCTCAGGATCCTGTGAGTGGCCTTAACCTTGGCCACAGCAGGTACAGATAGTTCTTGGGAGTGTGCTACATGGTCCTATTGCCACAGGCACGCAACATAGGCTTTGAGCAAGGTGGGAAGAGTTTTCCTGCAGAGGACCAAACAAAAGTGTATTTCACCTCTTTGGCTTTGTCTCCATTTGGGAAGAAAAATAATCATTCCTTTTACCCCTCTAAGTACTTGACTGGGCCCCGTGTGATGAAAGATAGGTTAATAAGAGATAATCAACCAGAAGTTTATTAATGTGTATATCTCATATATACATGAGAGAAACTCAGAAAAATGAGTAACTCAAAGAGGTGGCTTAAAACCTCGGCTTGTATAGCATCCTTAAGAAAGAAGAAAAAATTTGCAGAAAAATGACAAAGGAAAGTGGTTTTGGACTTCTAAGAGCAGCAGATATGGAAGGATAAATACATGGGAAACTAATGGTAGACACAGGCTAGTTAGTGAAGTCTGTTATGTAGATTACTCCAGTGCTATCTCCAGGTTTATAGGGTCTAAAGTTGTCTTTGGTGATTCACCTTTGTGCTTCCTGGTAGAAAGGTAAGAGATGCATTAGAAATGCAAATTCCTGGGTCTCCCTAGACCTGCTGAGCTCTGGGGTGATGGTGGGAGGCCCACTGCCTTGCCGTTACCATTTCATCGCACATCTGTCTGGCTTCCAGCTGCTGGCACCTGCAGTTTGCCCAAGAGCTTTCTCTTCCCACTGGAACCCACTATGCCACTCATACAGAGGGCCCATGAATGAACACACTCAATAACTGGTGGGAGTTACTGTGTATGTCCCCTCCTCGCTCAGGGATGTGTTCAGCAGGGCTCCTGCAGTTTCCCCAGCTGGGTAAGCTCCATGAGCTCACATGGTCAGCCGGCTCAAGTAGATGCCCTTTACTGACAGCCAGCCGTGCTCTGCTCACTTCCGCAGTCCCTTCCTGGTGTTTGATGTTTCTTTCACTTGTGAAGGGAACTGCTCATGCTCGAGTCCTTGTCTTGGGGTCTCCTCTTGGGGATTCTCAAACTAGGGCACAGACCCTGAGGTATGCATCCTCTCCATCCTTGCTGGCCTTAAGGTGACAACACATTTCACCACATGTCTGTGTGAGCAGCACTTCAGCAAGTTCGGTTCCACAGACGTTTCCAGAACCAATGACATGCCAGGTGCTGAAGCAGGAACTGTAGATTCAAAGATGATCCGTGGCTTCCTTTCTCTGCAAGGGCTTTCACTGTCCTGGGAGAAGATAGCAGGAACATGGGTGCTGTGCAGATGGGGAGAAATTTTAGTTAATGCAGTGGAGAGACAAAGTGCTCCTGACTGTCGCTGTAGGGGAGGAAGTGTGGGGGCACTTGACTTGGGCACTGCCCACTCTGCGCCTCCCTTCTTGTCACTGCCTCTGTCCTTGTAACCTGTGGGCAAGACTTCCTCTGGCTCCTCCTTGTGGATCTCAACAGCCCTGCGCCCAGCTATCTCTTCCCCTTGGTACCTTCACTCTTGCTTCGTTTCACATTTTCTCTTTAAATTGGTCTGTAGAAAAAAGAAGACTTGTCAGAGCGTCTCCTGCCCTTCCCTGTTCCAGATTCAAGGCTGTTTGCATGTGCTCCAGAATGCTGGGTTCTTGCCTCTACTCCAGTGCTCCCCCAGAGACACACAATAACTGACAGAGTAGCAAGTAAACATCTCTCAGCAGCCCTCACCACTTCTGGTAGATCCTTGGCTCACACGTGCTGCCCTGCTGCCATCTTGAGCTAGCTGGCGCTCTCGGACTCCATCTCTCTGCCCCCATGTTTCTCCATTTCTCTCACAGGTACCTCCTGGCCAAGGGAGTAGCTTTCATAACTTGTGTCTCCTCTCTCTAACTGGCCTCAACAGGAAGTACAGTATAGACGTTCAACCTACAGACTGTGGAGAAAGACTCCTTATGCTCAGAGCCAGTGTCTGCCCTTTTTTTTTTTTTAAGATTTATTGACAGAAATCACAAGTAGGCAGAGAGGCAGGCAGAGAGAGAGGAAGGGAAGCAGGCTCCCCGCTGAGCAGAGAGCCTGATGTGGGGCTCGATCCCAGGACCCTGGAATCAGACCCAAGCTGAAGGCAGAGGCCCCAACCCACTGAGCCACCCAGGTGCCCCAGTGTCTGCCCTTTTTAGCTGCATGACCCTTTGGAAGCTACTTAACGTCTCTGACCCTCACTTTTCACATCTGTAAAATGGGGAGATGAATACCTACCTCATTGTTTATGCAGGAGTTAATATACTTAAAGTACTTAGAAGAGGGCCTGCAGCATGAGAAAGTCTAAGTGTATTCAGCTCTTTCTTCTAAGGTGCTGTCCTGTGGCAGAGGAGAGGCTTTGGACTAGACTGGCTGGTGAGGAGAGAGATGGGAAGTCAGGTTCCATGTGTTTCTGGGTCAGTCTTTTCGTCAGGGTTAGGAAAGTAGGTGACATAAGACCACACGCTCTGAAGTGCCTCTTATCCCTTATGCTTTCCGATGCTCCGTGTCAGAACACTGCCCTTCTCCTCACTGCATCTGCTGAAAGGCAGTTAATAGTGAACAGGCCCCTGTTGAGAGGGTGATGGGAGAGCATACTGCTTTTCTTTGTGGAGTTTGGATCTTTGGGTTTTGAGCAAATTGAGCATTATCTTTGTGACACGTTTTTTGGTTTATTATTTTTATTAAGTTTTTGATTTTAATTCCAGTGTAGTTAACATACAATGTTACATTAATTTCAGATGTAGAACACAGTGTTGCCTCAGATCTATACTCTGCTCAGTGCTCATGACAAGAAGTGTACTCTTAATCCTCATCACCTGTTTCCCCCATCTTCCTGCCCCTCCTGTGCTCTGGAAGCCATCAGTATATGTATTTTAAACACAGAGGCAAATGTTTCATGTAAGGAGTTTGATGCATGTATTTATCAAAGACATATTATGCCTGATACCTTATTAGAGTGAGTTTAATTGAGTTTTGGTATTCTAGAGCCTCATGGAAGTATTGTTTTGTGTGATGCTTTAGGTGATTGGTTCTCACACTTAACGGGCGTCGGCGCCATCTGGAGGGCTTGTTAAAATGCAGATTGCCAGGACCCCAGTTTTTGAGTCCAGAGCTCTGAGGTGGGGCCCCGGAATTTGCATTTCTGGTAAGTTCTCAGCGACACTCTTGGTCTTGCACCAACACTTTGATAACTGTTGGTGATCACAGGTACACTTCCCTTCTCCAAAGCCCGTGTAACTAGAACAAGCTAATGCTCATCAAGTGCCCGTCTTACCCTAGAGCATCAGAACCCACCTCGGCCGTCCACACCACAGCTCTTGTGCCTGCTGAAAAGCCCTCGTTGACAGAGATCCAAAGCATCCTTCTCCGTCACTTCTAACCCCCGACTCCCTGACTGTCCCCAGGAACTATGCAGAATGAGTCTTCCATGGGAAAGCCCTCCTGATGTCTGAAGATGTTGAATGTGTTTCTATTTCAGATGACATGTCTCTAGAGTTCATCAGGAATTAACAAATGTTATATACCAGGCTGGATGTTCTAAATGCTCCACAGGTATTAGCTGCTTTAATGCCATAATATCTGTATGAGGTGGGTCAAAGTTTTCTCTTTCACAGGTTTTAGGAGCCTAAAGCATGTTGAGTGCCAGCCGGCTTACCCAAGGTCATACAGCCGGCAGGCCGAAGGCCTGGGACTCTGTCCTTGGCAGGCTGCCCCGCGCTTTTAACTACACTTGCTAGGGGATCTCTTCGAGTGTGGGCCACAGACCAGCAGCATCAGCACCACCTAGGAAGTAGCTAGAAATGCAGATTCATGGTCCTACTCCAGTTCTGTAGACTCAGAAGCCCTGGGAGGGGGCCCACGAATCTGCATTTGAGTAAGCCCTCCAGTTGGTTCTGATGCAGCCAGTGTGGGAATCACTGCTCCGCACTGTGGTTCTCATGCTTCATCCTGCTGGCTACTGTCCAGGTTTCAACATCTTTTTTTAAAACTCAAGCTCAAAGCTGAACACAATATTCTAGATACAGTCTAACTCACATAGCACAATGGGAATATTATTACTGCCTTTGTTTTGCATACAAATTATATGAAAAAATCCAAAGTTTATATTATGGCTGTCTTTTCCGCTCAGCCATGTCACTGTGGGCTCATAACAAATTTGCAGTCCGTTAGTTTCTAGGTCTTTTTTTATCCCCCAGAAACTGTTGTTAAGCCCTGTTCTCCAGCTCTAAACTTGGCTTTTTTCTTCTTTTTTTTTAAAACCCTCATCCTAGAACTTCACATTTATTCTTATTTAAATCCATTTACCTTTGGTTCATGGCTCAGCTTTAATATATGTGCACACACACACACACATATATTTCTGGACCTTCTCTATATTTACTTTGGTTATAAACATCTGTGCTCATTGAAGAAAATCTTGGAAGTAAAGTGCAAAAGGAGAAAGAAAAAAAATTATTGCTAGTTCCATCATCCAAACATAACCACCACAAACATCTTGATGTTATTACTTTCTTTGGCTTTTTCCCTGTCCATAGATTTGAATAATGCCATATACATACATACATACATACATACATACATACATATATATGTGTGTGTGTATATATATATGATTTTTTTCTCCTTTATATTATAAACATTTCTTCTATTACTGCATTGTCTTTATAAACGAGTTTTCACTGTTATTGACTATTTTGTCCATTGGCTGTATATGAAATGACTTATAAGTTCTCCATAGTGGGATAGTTAGGTTGTGCTGTTAATGATATTCTTACGATAAACATTTTGTGCATAAGTAAATCTTTCACCAAGTTCCAAATGAATTGCTTAGAATGGGATCTTAGAAAACCGTTAAAAATCTCGGGTCTGTTAGTGTGTCAACTACTGTCTCCACTTGTAAATCATTCATGATGTGAGAAATCTGTTTTTTTATTTGGATTATTTTACTGCATTATCAATGAGGATGCTTACGAAATGGAGGTGGAATCAACATGTTTGCTTATCCTTTGGAGACTCCTTCTAGATTCATCTACAGATTCATGGAGAATCTGCTCTGTGGCAGGTCTTTTGCGAGGTGCTAAGTAATTCACTAACCAGTAGATTTTAGTCCAGTTGTTCTACTTTGAACAACTCCCCGGAACTCTCATCGACTTCTTCCTTTCTGCTTGCTCAGATTTAGCTGTGACTTGATAGAACCCAGTTACATTGCATTTAGGGTATTCCTTGCTTTACTAATGTCCCTTTTAAAAAAAGATTATTTACTTATTAGAGAGAGAGGGAGAGTGAGGGATAGAGATAGAGAGAGAGAAAGAGTGCATGAGCAGGGGGAGCAGCAGAGGGAGAGGGAGAAGCAGACTCCCCACTGACACACGGGGCTTGATCCCAGGACCCCGAGATCAGGACTGGAGCTAAAGTCAGATGCTCAACCAACTGAACCACCTGGGCATCCCTCTAGTGTTATTTGAAGAAAAAAAAAAAAGAGAATCCTGATGATATTGAACATTCACTGGGCTCCCATTCCTTCTAAGATCCCATGTTATCCTCAGTACACATTACATCATTCTGTGGGGGTACAGCCAGCTCTTCAGACTCCCAAACCAGAAATCTCAGTCTTCCCTCCCAGCCAACTGGAAACACTCAAATCCTGTTGAGTCTGTCTTCCAACAACTTTTAAATCTTTATCATTTCTGTTTCATAGCTCTTTCCTCCCCTAGCTTATCATCCTTCTTTTTCTTACTTTTTTTAAAAATTGAAGTAAAATTCACATAACATAAAAGTAACCATTTTAAAGTCTACAGTTCAGTGGCTTTTAGTACTCACACAATGTTATGCAACCGTCACTGCTATCCAGTCCCCAAAGATTTCTGTCACTCCAAAAGAAAACTTCATACCTATTAGCAGTCCCTCCTCACTCTTGCTACCCCCCCCCCCCCC